>JAAEAF010003915.1:0-100750 GCA_011037195.1 Triatoma infestans
GACCTTAATATCCCTTTCCTTGCAGATGTCACCAAATCCAAATATAAGAAATTTCATGAACCTCTATCCCTATATCATAATCCCCACGTCCGCCGTCTCTCTTCCCTCACTCACCCTGATAATCCACCTAGACGCTTGTGGCGTTAGATGGCCTCGCGATCTCTTATCCAGTCACCCGAGTACAAACTAAATTCGAGGAGTGCTACCGCTGGGTAGCTTCTCCACTCTAAATTTTATTCTATTTTTTGTTTTTTGTTTTTTGTTTTATTCTATTTTTCTCCCCTATTTAGCAATGGCAAAATCATGCCGATGTAAATTTCAAAATAAAAATAAAAAAATAAAAAATTTTTAGTTTTTCGGTGTGACTTAAAAAGAATATTTCCGGTGAAAGCTTAATTTTTTGGGGAAAATTTAATTTGCTAGCGAAATTTCCTTTTGTTCACCATTAAAAGAAAGCAATATGTGGTTACAAAAGAATTTGGCCTTAAACTTTTTTTTTTATATTCGTCGTGTCATATTTCATATAATGATGAGTGAAGAAAGGAGATTTCTTCACTACTACATTTATGAAATTAAGCCACAAAAATCTTTATAATATAAAAATATAAATATTAAATGCCAAGGTTAGATAATAAAAATATCTGATTGTAAAAAAAAAATAAAAATAAAAGAACATTACTTCTGTAAATATGCCGTTATTATTGCAACACTGCATTTTATAGTATAGTACATATGGCAAACTTCAATCATAAAAGTAAAGTTAACGTCATAAAAGATTTTTTTTATATATAGCTGGTTGTTATATAGTATATTATTGACAGTTTATATAATTTTTTTTTTTTTTTGGTGCACCGACTGCCTTGGTCATTGGCCTCCCTATATACAAGGTGTCCCAAGGTATATGGAAAACGACTTTTTCTCGGAAACTAAGATAGCTAGAAAAAGAACTAAAAAAATACGTGTCCCCGTGGTTTTTTTTTGTTAGAAAACCAAATTTAATTTGCAAATTTGTTTTGGTGCTTCCAGAAGCTAGATACAGGCACCAACTTCATTTTTTCAAATAGGGGAGGTATGGTTTTTATTTAAGAAATAGATTCCTCTATTTTTTTGTAAGAAAAATTTACATGAACGGTTTTTTTTTTTTTTGTGAGTGATATTTTACAAGTTTTGAATGAAAACATGATTCTCATAAGAAATTTCAAAATGATAATATTACAACGGTTTCTTGATTGAATCAGAAGAAAAGTACTATTTTATTATAAATTTTACTCCTCATTAATTACAGATCTTGTTCGAACTGGCCCCCCAGCATTAGAGATATATTTCTTTGGTCGTAAAGTACAATTGGCAGGAAAAAGCATGTGTATGCATCTCTAATGGTGGGGGCATGTTCGAGTAAGATCTGTAATAAATTAATGAGGAGTAAAATTTATAATAAAATAGTACTTTTCTTCTTATTCAATCAAAAAACCTTTATCATTTTGAAATTTCTTATAAGAATCATTGTAAAATATCGCTCACAGAAAAAAAAAACTGTTCAAGTAAATTTTTCTTACAAAAATAGAGGAATATATTTCTTAAATAAAAACCACACCTCCGCATTTGAAAAAATGAAGTTGGTGCCTGTATCTCGCTTCTGGAAGCACCAAAACAAATGTGCAAATTAAATTTGGTTTTCTAACAAAAAACTACGGGGACACGTATTTTTTAGTTTTTTTTCTAGTTATCTTAGTTTCCGAGAAAAAGTTGTTATCCATATACCTTGGGGACATCCTGTATATTACTTCTCTCTCGATACGTTGAAAGTTATTATTTCCCAATAAATATTTAAAATATATTTAAAAATAAAGAAAAGTAAAAAAAATTGAATTACTTAAAACACTTTCATTCAATAAAAAATTAAAAGAAAATGAAAAAAATATATACAAATGCAGAGCCCCATTGCCTTTATTGTGTCTACAATGCGCTGGTGATAAAAATCAATTTTTAAATATATAAATTATTTATATTTATTTAATAAATTATGTTATTTAATATACAAAGATAAATAATTATTCTATAAATCTAAAATACTGTATAAATTAAAAGATATGGACAAAGATAGAGTTTAAATATTAGGAAAAATGAATAACAGTGGCTCCTGTTTCGTGCTTCTCAATAGAATTATTTTTAATGCTATAATTTTTATCATAATATTATATTTCATTATCATAATTTTCTATAATTATTGCAAAGGTTACAACGTCTTATTTCCCAACATCTTTTCTTATTATACTTTAGGGACATATGTAAAAATATTGATGTATAAGATAATGAAAATTTGTCATATTATAAAGAAAGTAAATTTTTTTAGAGTAGCGCTATACCAGCAAGGGGTATCTGTTGCGTGCAGTTACTTGGGGAGCAGCGACCCCACGGTTTACCATAGCTCAGTACTCCATGCACTTCGTCAGAATAGTACACAATACACTTAAACTACAGACAAGGACAAACACAATACGCAAACTAGGGTTTCCGTCCCTAGTTAATTGGCCTAAGCCAAAAGAGAAGGAAGGGTTTATCTCAGTGGTAGCGTGCTGGACTAGCAACGCGGAGTTCCCGGGTTTGAATCCAGCATGCTGCCCTTAGATTTTCTCTTCCTAGGAGCCTCTACAACCCACTGTATGGTGATGAGCAGTGTTGATTGTAGCTAAAGAACACTGCTTGGAGGCCGGCCTTACACTGAGAAGGCTCCGGGAAGGTACAATAGATCTTTCAGATCGCAGTGCAATAATCCCTACAATCTATAATCTAGAGTAGCGCTGAAAAGGGCTGGTAGACCAAATACGTTTGGGAACTTCCACATTAAAACGAAAAACTACGGACCACTTTAGTAGCGTTATTTCGTCTGCAACACGTTATCGCAGACATATGTGAATATAGGTGCTAGTGAATTTAGTTTGCTCCAATAGGCTATCTCAATATATGCAGTTGTATATTTTTCATATAAAGCAGCGTTTTTCAAAACCTTTTTCGACCGCGAAACAGTATTTTACTGCAATATTTTGCACCGCCCATACTTTTACTAAAACAAAATCTGGTTTAAACTTCACAATATATAAACGCTGCCCAATAAACTCTGTTAAAAAAAATGGTTTAAAATAATAAAATCAATATTTTTGGTTTTAATTTCTACATATTTGTTGTATAGTTTTATATATGTACTCGTATATATATTTCTTACTAATGCTTTCTTAATCACCCCAACATGCGGTTAAGTCAACTAGTATCTCTATTACATTCTTTGTGCTTATACGTTCTACATGCTCTGGTGAGCCAGCTAGATAGAGTACGGTACGGCACTCGTATCTCGGGCATTCCTGCTATACTTCGTGCAATCTGTTATACCCAGCGGAAACCCAGTTTATCTTAAATAGATATACTCTAATAGCAGTTCGGTTTAACTATACTTTGATTATTTTAAATATTAATGGATTATGCATAAGAGCGGGTTTAGCTCAGTAGTTACTTGACATGGTGAGCGGAGGTCCTAGATTTGGGTCCAGCAGTGCTATCCTTGGATTTTCTCTTCCTAGAAGTCTCTACAGCGCACTTTCCTGTGATGGACAGTGTTATCTGTAATAAGAACACTTTCCGGATGCCGGCAGTGCGCTGAGAAGGCGGGTATCCCAGGCGCCAATAAACATAGATATTGAAGTGCCCTAAATAGCGCCAATAAACAAAGATATTGAAGTGCCCTAAATAAAAAAAAAAACATCACTATAGGCATATGTCAAATGTGTATATGGTTTTTGGGTGACAAAGAAGGTTCGTGTACTTTGACTGGAATACTCACGCAGACATCAGATCCCTGAAGAATGGCTACACTTGCCTCTAGAGATACATCTAATGTACACTACATACCAAAATTAATCACTTACTAGTGTGTATTAAGAGTACTCACATTCTCCAATATAACAAAATTAATTAATAAAAATATCTCCAAGTAAATTCCTATGCCTACCATTTTAGGTGAAATTTCACAAAAATTACAGTCTCTACAAAAACACTACCAATATAAAAATTTGTTTCAAAAACAATTTCACAACAAAAACCCTAACATAAAACCAAAACCGGAAATAAAAACCAAAGATCGGAAAGATATATGTGGCACAAAAACGTGGAGTTTAAATGTGAATGAATATAGGTCAAACTGGGAGATCATTTAATACTAGAATAAAAGAACACAATAAAAATTCCAACAATCAGTCAGAATTCAGGGACCATTTTAGGGATCTGAATCATAATTTTGAAAGAAACAAAAATACAATTAAACAAAGGTTCAAGTCCAATCTGATATGAACAATATGAAACACTCAACCATAAAATTAAAAACAATAACAAGTTCTTAAACTCTGATTGCCCTCCATTACTTAAAATGTTGTTACAAGAAGAAAAGACGAAATTAAAAGTCCCAGCGGTTTCCAATCTTTTGCACTTCGCAGCTCCCTTATTTTCTTTGAATAATTTTGCGCCCTCTTCCTGTAAAATATAAGATAAAAAAATTGATAAAAGTAACCCGATTCACGGGAAATTAAACTCAATTTATCTTTGCGAAGTTGGTTTTTCTGCTGTAGCTGCTTTAAAATCTAAATATAGAAAGAAACTTCAAATAGAAAGGGAGCTCATAGTGACTATCTCGAATGTAAAACCAAACCTGGACAGGCTGTGAACTTCAAAACAGGCACATATTGGTTATTCCATCTATGTCCTAGAAATGTTTTTATTTTAAGGCTATCGAATTTATTTTATTTTAAATTAATAAAAAAATATATCTGATGCCTGGCTTTGTTCATTTATTTGACGCCCCACTTATAAAGTTATTGCGCCTCTACTTGAGGGCGCACCCCGCAGGTGGAGAACCGCTGGGTTAAGCCATTGGTAACCTAGCAAATAATCTCATACAACTTATAAATTTACTAGCTTTTATATTCAGTATTACCTTCATCCCAACCAAGAGAAACAAATATAAGTAATTATCTATGGTTATAATCAAATGTATATAGATCATAATGTATAATGTATTATATATTTTAAAAAATTAGTCAATCAGTAAATTAAAGTAGTAAAGTTTAAATTAGATTCCAAATTTATTTATTCAAAGATATTGTTTACAAAAGTTCCATTACTTGAGGACGGTTTTATAAGAAATCGAAACCGGTTGTAATAAAGAAAGTTTACAGTGTGGTTCGACGAGTTTTTTATTATTTCATCTTTCAAAAAATTTGAAATAGAGAACACAATAACGGTCATACCGCCACATACTGGACTGGGTACTTATATAGGTTTCTTGAGTCCCTAATAATTTTAAGAAATTTATGTTATAGCGATTCAGATGTCGGCATTGTCTTAGGACTATAGCTTTTAGAAATAAATTACTGAGCTTAGTAAAAAATAACATAAAAATTTATAATAAAGTATGCATTCTTGTGTTACGGTTCTAACAAGATTTTACGGATTCCTGAGACAGAACTGCCAGAAACTTCTGTGCACGTCTTTAAAGAAGAAATTTCCATGTCTCCCCATTTCAACTCACTTCGTCTCTTCAATCTTTCTTGCATGGTTATCTCACACAGTTGTCGTGGTAAGATTCTCTATTGTCTGGTCATTCCCCCAGTTCGTTTACACCCAAGTTCTTCTCTGTTACTTCATCTCTTGATTTCATTTTGTATTTTCTTACTTTTTTTTTTTTCCTTAATTCTCCCACTTTCTGTCACATTTCTTTGTGAACGCAGGCAACCTAATACTTGCATTGTTACTTTATGTATCTCTGTACAGAAAATGGAAAAACTTGGCTTCATTTATATTTTTTCCCTAACTCATGTTTATAAATAGCTTCCATATATACATTTACACATAGCCACTCTATTATGTACTCTGTATGAAATAACCATATATGTCGTCATATATATATAAATGTGTTAACCATCTTAGTAAGGAATAAGAAGCTGAATAGTCTGGCCAATGTAATACAAAGAAAACTACTTTTCTATGCAGTTCGTGTTCTTTGCCACATATTATAAAGTTTAATACGATTATATATGTTTATATATATATTGCTTTACTTTCTTTTTCTGCAATCTGCATAAATATCAGCCTCATTAATTCCTTTTTAACTTCATTTATTATTGAAATAAAAATTAAAAGTATTATAGTTCTTTAAATTTATAAAACTGAAGTTAAACCCTCATAGGACTTTTTCTTTATCCAGCTAATCCGACAATTCTGCTGAGTGTCCTTCACATAAATACACGCCCGCAAGGGGTTGCATACAGCTACTTGGGAAATAGCGACCCCACAGGTTGACCATAGTACCTCAGTACTCCATGCATTTCATCAGAACAGTGCACAATATACATGAAAAATCGGTTAACACGAAATCATACTGCGGTCCCGACAAAATACGATGTAATTGCATACATTTTTTTTTTCTTTTAACCCGAAAACATTTCACTTCTCGGACGAACAAAATATACCTATTTTTTGCAGTCACATCATCATGCAGATTTTTTGGCTTATTTTTTTTTTTTCGTTAGACCGAACAAAATAAACAATGGCTGTCATTGTTGCTAGATTTCCGCTTGTATTTGAGTAGGTAAAGGCACCACCATTGTCAAAAAAATTTCAGTTAGTTTGTCAAATTTGATGAATTTTTTTTTTTTTTTTTTTGTAATTTTAATATATCAACTTATTTTTTTACATGTACAATAGCAGAGAAATCGGGACGAAAACAAACCGCTATTTTATCGTTTAACACGATAATATTTTTCGGTGCCCTCAGTTTTTTGTGTATAACGTTTTTCACTATACTTAAACTATATACACTCTACCCTTTATAGACAAGAACAAACACAATACACAAACTAATTAATCGGTGTAAACCAAGGGAGAATGTAGATATTAGCTCAGGGGTAGCGCTACCATGGTATTGCGGAGGTCCGGGGTTCGAATCCAGTAAGCTGGCCTTAAATTTTTTCTTGCTAGAAGCCACTACAGCTCACTGTCCGGTGATAGACAGTGTTGTCTGTAACAAGAGAACACAGGCTGGACGTCGGCTGGGTATAGGAGAAGGCTCGTGTAGGTACCAGGGTAGTGTAATGTGATTGGTGTGACGATGTATGCAGGTAGTAAGTAGCGTGAGCGTTTCGTATTAGAGCTTGTAAGTATATTTGAGGAAAATATAGAAGTATAAAAATAATTAAGAACACACTACTGTTTTATAAATAATTATATTACCTCTTAGTAAATTTAAGTAATTTACAATATCACACTATTATGTTTAAGAAATTAAGTATTTATCAAGATTGATGCAAAGCTCTTATGTTTTAACTTATAACTGGCATTGATTTGAAGAGGGCAATTCCTGAAGTGTCCTGTTTGAAGGTTGAGTTTAGACTATGTGCTCTTTACTCTTTTAAAGCTGATGGCTCTGTTCTTTGGAATTGCTCTCTCTCTCGCGGGGGAATTTTCTTACAAAGGTTTGCCCTAACGGGATTTTGTGCCTTTGTTTTTCTATTTAGTAATGACCAGATTTAATATACCTGGTTCTAAAATACATACTTTTTGAAGGTAAATTCACAGCACTAAAATAATTATAAAATATTAACAAAAATACAATTTTGGATACTATAAAATATTCAGAAACTTTAAACTATTATTTTTCGATTTTGTTCTTCCACGAACACACTACTGTTTTATAAATAATTATATTATCTCTTAGTAAATTTAAGTATTTTACAATATCACACTATTATGTTTAAGAAATTAAGTATTTATCAAGATTAATGCAAAGCTCTTATGTTTTAACTTATAACTGGCACTGATTTGAAGAGGGCGATTCCTGAAGCGTCCTGTTTGAAGGTTGAGTTTAGACTATATACTCTTTACTCTTTTAAAGCTGATGGCTCTCTTCTTTGGAATTGCTCTCTCTCTCGCGGGGGAATTTTCTTACAAAGGTTTGCCCTAACGGGATTTTTGTGCCTTTGTTTTTCTATTTAGTAATGACCAGATTTAATATACCTGGTTCTAAAATACATACTTTTTGAAGGTAAATTCACAGCACTAAAATAATTATAAAATATTAACAAAAATACAATTTTGGATACTATAAAATATTCAGAAACTTTAAACTATTATTTTTCGATTTTGTTCTTCCACTACAGTAGAATAGGCCTACGGCATGCCCTGCCTGTCGGAGGAGGCGACTAAAGGGGAGACCCTGCACTGGACAAGTCGTATCTTCTAATAAGATATGTATGAGTCCTTGTGTGGAAAGTAAGATCTAGTTGTGACACTCTTACTTCAACAACTAGAGACATTTTGGCGTATGCTTATGGCGAAGCCATCGCCCACGGGGTGCAATCAGCCTCTAGCTCTCAAGGTTGAGGATTCCCTCCTCCAACCTATCCTGATCCTTTCTCCTTGCAGGGTTGCCTGCAAGTTACCTGTGTTACTGAAACCTTGTACTTCAGGCAATGGACAGGAGTCAGTAGATGGACATTAGATCCATCGGGCGTGCGATCAGTCACGCTAGCTCGTTAGATTTGCAATCCTGAACTCTGAGCCAATTGCTTGCAATTGAGACTCGCAATATAAAATTAATCCCGGAGCCAGCTCGCTGCTGGAAGCGCATTTGCTGGGTGTGCATGGTTCACCAGAGCCTGCTAGAGAGTGCCTTCTCTAGCTTCTGGTAGTGGAGCATGATCCCGTTGTGGGATCACTTTGCGCACTGGTTGAGCGTATCTCAACCGGCCCTTAAAGGGTCAAGCCGGAGAGTGCTTCGGCACTTCTGCTATGGTCGGGTAGTGCACTAAAAGTCCTTCTATGGTGGTGACATCTCCTTCTTGTTAAACGATCCCGTTGCTCGGATAAACCCGTGCGGGTAGGTACGGTAATTACCAGGAGAAAAATGGGTATATGGGAAGAATGTCCGGTGATGGGCAGTGTTTTCTGTTGCTCGGAGGCCGGTAGTGCACTGAGAAGGCTCCAGGGGGCACAATAGGTATTTCAGGTCGCAGTGCCATAATCACCTTTAACACATAAATACATAGATTGATGGTTGTTAGCACCTACGGTAGTAATACTTAAATTGTTTACATTGTAGTCCAGAAAATAGTGCCGACAACATTTTTTTGAACAAACACCCCAATACATATGAAATGATTCAACATATGAAAACTCGCGTCATTGAAATCTTTTATTTTACAGAAATATTGAACAATTTATTTTTCCAAAAATATGTCTCAAATAGAAGTGATTAGGTTTATATCTCTGTGGGGTTAAGAGGTCCAGGTTTTTAGAAAACTTTTGGTAACCATTTTCGAGGAAAATTCCCCCCCCCCCAAAAAAAAACCTCAAAACCCTCTTCTGTAAAGTCATATTTTCAGTTAAACGATTTTCTTCAAATCTGGAATTCTAGCAATTCTTCTGATAACGGTAACCATTAATGTTCCCCCCACAAACCCCCCCAAAAAATCAATTTTTTTGGAAATGTGTTTACTTCAATATGATAGACATGTGTAGGATAGCAGTGTGACTTAACGATAGAACAACTAACTTGGAAAAAGGTCGTTGGATACTTGGCCGACAATCACCAATAATATTTTTTCATACCCAAAAGTCCTCAAAATATGAATTTCCCGTGAAAAATAAATTTCGAAATTTAATCATGACCGCGATACTACCTTAAAGATGAGAGAAAGTAAATTTCAATTTCTGTCTGGATATTAAAGTTCAACTCTTCACTGCAAAACATAATTTGTAAGACTCCGAACGTGGAACAAATTAGTGATATATCCAGTTCCTCATGATTGTTAAACAATGTCTGGCATAATTCTGAATTATTTTTGATTAGTGGTTATTAAATTTTCCGTTGTAGTATTGGTGGACCTATTTAGAAAAGCAAAGAATCGTTGCTCTAAATAAACTACCAGTATTTTTTTTGTGTAACATACGGGTTGATATAATTAATTTTACTCTCTAGTACCATCATTTCTTCATAAAAGAAAGTGTGTTTAGTAAATACAGGAAAAATAAAAATATATAATATTGAGGTGAGATACCTCGACTGGGCTCTGTTTAATAAAAAAAAAAAAAAAAATAGCAAAAATTAAAACTATAAATTCAGTGAAAAATACTGAATGGACTGTATGTATATAATATAATAGTTGAGAAAGGTGGGAAATTAAAATATTAAAAATTATGTGGATTAAATCAAATTTAACAATAGGTAGCAAATATTATTTATTATCACTTTCAATAAGCCAAAGGAATGGCGCTTACCTTGGAACGCAGAATCCTTTTGCCAGTGTTGGAAGACCCATATGTGGCCCATATCAGGGAAAAAGGGGAGAGGAAAAAATAGAGATAAGGAAATAATTCTTATGTGCATCTAACTTTTGATTCTTGACCAATTCACTGCTACTTTGCTTGATGATCGTAGATAATAAATGAATGGGTTTCCAGAAGCTGCACGGTAGGAAACCAACCGAAAGTAACAACCATGTGATTTTACAATAAACCTATGCAGGCCAGAGAGAAGCGAGCCGCTAAGTCGAGAAAAGGACCAGTTTATTAACACTACCCAGAAAAACCAGAAGTAATAATGTAATAGCACCCATTCACAGCAAAGAGAATGCAACTAAAGCAGAGAGAAGAGAGGCCCTCTCTGGTTAACAGAGACTACTCTCTGACTTAGGCAGGCTAGAGTGGGAGAACCTATGTATATAAGCCAGTGGGAATCTATCTAGAGTTATCTATCAGATAAACCATACAACTGTACATTGCATCGTGTCATATCTTTACCCACACCATTCATTCTATTATTTTCATTGTAATGTCCAGTGCAGTTAGCGAAAACTTAGCTACATTATATTAGTGTCAGCATATCTCGTTCATTTATTCAAACATAATTTCTGTTCTCAACAACCCCATTATAAATAAACTTGGGTTTTCACAATTAAGTGCAACCAAACTGGCATGAATTGTATAGGTCTATACACTGCGACCTGTTCAAGGGAGTGCTGCATAATGAGTTACTCCTTTGAGCTTAAAATGGCGACTGACTGAGAAATGAGAAAATGCATAGTTTACCCCCTCCCACTACACTTAGGACACAACCAAATGGATTAGTTAATTAATTATCAAGGCAGTACAATACCCTTCCTCCAAAATAAAATTATTGTATGCCGTTAGCGGTAAATTTGAATTTACATTAAATTCCGAACAAAGTTTACTTACGTATTATTTTCTAAATTCAGTTTTATAGGGTTAAGATTTGCTTCCGTTAACAAAATTATCAATTTATCAACCAAGAGTTACACTTATCCAAATGATTTTTTTTTATTTTTTTTTTTATTGTTTTTGACGTTTTCTTGTATTATCGGTGCCCTAAATTTGGATCTTTCTTTCACCACTTATTATTCTTCAATCTTTTTTAGTATATGGCCGGCGAATCAAATTAAATAGCAAATATTACATAATGTTATGAAACTATTTATATTTCTATGAAATGTATACTAATATATAAGGTCAAAACTTGGAATACCAAATCTTGGAACCACCAAAATTTTAAACAAAAGCGTTGGAGCTGTTTTCAAGATCGCTAAAAATACTAAACAATCCGTTCAGTAAAATGGTACTTCAGTTTGTGGAATTTTGCCAGAAAACTTCTTATCAGGTTTAATGGTCATAACTAAACGGAATGCCATGTTTGAATTTACAGCGATTTTTCATATTTGAGCTATGCTGTTCCCACATATATACACATGCATGTACAGATCATTTTCTACAAACAATTTTTTTTTGATAAATGGGAACTTTGAAAAAGTATTTCTGGTGGAAAATCGATATTGAAAATTTGATATGATTGCAGTATTTTTCTC
Organism: Triatoma infestans; assembly: GCA_011037195.1. Taxonomy (NCBI): domain Eukaryota; kingdom Metazoa; phylum Arthropoda; class Insecta; order Hemiptera; family Reduviidae; genus Triatoma; species Triatoma infestans. Next base: position 11,922 of record JAAEAF010003915.1, read on the forward strand.
TTACTTAACAAACAGTACGAGAGAGTAAATTAAAAAGAAACAAACCAACAAGTTCGAGTGTACCAGAAACATTACGTTGAATTGAACTCTTTACACGAACCTGGTGAATTTGCTCTGACGATGGTTAAAAAAATCCGAAACCGGTCAGGAATTAAAAAAATATATGCATGCTTTAACAGATAAAATACCACCAGATAAAAAAACAAAAACAGGAAAGTAAAAAAAAAAAAAAAAAAAAAAAAAAAAAATTTATGCAATATCCTCAGATGATTCTTACAGTGAATTCTCAGAATATTAATGACAAATTTTTTCCCCCACTTGAGATTATAACTAAACGGTATGTTGTCCTCAATATGATTGTCCGGATGCTGGGTGGAATCTAATATTATAATGAAATTGTTGTTTAGTGCAAAATCTGCAGACTTTCTTATTAATCATCCAGTAATTACTTCCAAAAAATCAATTTATTTGGAAATAATTATTCAATAAAAATTAGATTAGTTCATAATACGTGTACATTGGTGTATCAAATATAAAAAAAGAATTCATTTGAGTAATTTTCGAGTAAAATGGCGAAAAAGTAGAAAACTATTCCGTAATCTATCGCTACCATTTAACCGCTTTGCTTTAATCTAGTTTTAAAATAAAATATAGTGTGAAACACTCACATGAAACTCTCTTACTCCAGTTCTCAAAATTATAATTGACAAATTTTATAGTTTATGTACCAAATTAATTGAAATACGATCGAAAACTGAAAAAAAAAACTGTTCAGTAAAAGCGCATTTCCGGTTTACTAATTTTCATGAAACTCCGAATATTGGCCATCTATTTATTTCTAATTAATTTTATGTGGATAATAGAATTGTATAATCAACTATGATAGCACATTAGAGAAAAAACATAACCCCATCCCTACCCTAAAAGTGCCGTTACAAGAATTTTCTCAGAAAAAAAATTTTAAATAAAAGTTATAGATCACATTGTATGGTTAATTTTTTATATGAGAAGTTTCAAGAAATTCGCGAAAATCGTGAAAAAAAAAAAAAAAAAATCATTTAGTAAAGTGGTAAAGTAAACGCACTTCCGGTTATCCGTTTTTCCGTTTTTTTTTTTCAAACTAGGAATTTCAACAACATATTTAATTCTATCTATCTATCTATCTATTTGGCACTACAACCCTAATGGGTCCTGGCCTCGTCAATGAGCCTAATCCATGAATCGCGATTAGTTGCAGCCGCTTTCCAATTGCGAACTCCCAATAGGTTCCTCGCGTCGTTGGTCACACCGTCCAGCCATCTCAGCTTAGGTCTGCCGACTCGCCGAGACGTTCCGATTTCTCCTTCGAGTAATCTCCTTGGTATGTCGTTCACCTGCATCCTCGCCACATGCCCCGCCCAGCTCAATCGGTTCAATTTTATTACCCGAACCACATCTGCCTCACCATACAATTCATATAGTTCTCTATTTTTCCTTCTTCTGAACACACCTCCTTCCCTCAAGAGCCCCAAAATTTTCCTTAAAATTTTTCTTTCGAAAACAAGGAGATTGTCTTCGTCCCTTTTGTCCAGGTCTGGGAGGCATATGTTAGTACTGGGCGTTTTATGTAATATAATTTTTGACTTCCTGGAGATTAATTTGCTTTTCATGTGCTTTAACAAGCCGTAGTAACACCTGTTGGCAGCCATGATCCTTTTGCTTATTTCCTGCGAAATACTATGGGAGGAGTTGACTTGAGAGCCAAGGTAGGAAAATTCCTTCACCTTCTGAAAGCTGAACGGACCTATTTGAAGGTCCTCCCCTGGGGGGCCAGCGGCACCTCCAACAAACATATATTTTGTTTTGGTTTCATTTATTTGGAGACCTATTAACGATGCAGCTTTCTGGAGTGAGAGGAAGGCACTCTTCAGTTGAGGTACTAAAAAAAAATCATTTAGTAAAGTGGTAAAGTAAACGCACTTCCGGTTATCCGTTTTTTTTTTTTCAAACTAGGAATTTCAACAACATATTTAATTCTAATTAACATTATTTAGGTGACAGAATTGTACTAATAAACTGAAATAGCACTTTAGATAAAAATCTAACCCAACCCCTCCCCAAAAAGTGCCCTTAAATGAATTTTCCTAGAGAAAAATTTCAAATAAAAAAATGTAGGTCTTTGTATGTGTAGTTGATATATCAAGTTTAAAGGAAATTTCCAAGCCATTTTTGAGAAAATTGCAAAAAAGTAAAAAAAAACAACTAGTAAAGTGGTACTTCCAGTTGAGGAATTTTGATAGATAACGTACTGTCAGATTCCATTGTGATACCTAAACGGAATATCAAGTTTTCAACTTTCTACGGTTTTCCAATTTTTTGAGCTATGCTGTTCACGTACATACACACATACAGACCATTTGCTAAAAACCACTTTCTTGGGCTCAGGGTACCTCAAAACGGATATTTGCGGTGAAAAATCGATATCGAAAATTTGACACGATTATAATACTTCTTCATTTACTAGGAGTAAGAGAAAGTAATATTTAATTTTGTTTAGAAAGTAGTAGAATCGTACAAAAAAAAAAAAAAAAAAATGGCAGAAGAAGCAAAAAAACCCATTCATTCACAAAAATTTTCATTGAGAACCGAGAATGAAATGTGGATCTGGCATTTGAAGCTCCTTTCATTTCTAATAACATTCTAAGTTGAGAATTCACGATTTCTAATACAATGCTAATCAGCAAGAATATTAGATAACGGATAGTTTTGAAGATCTCCAGAGACCGTCAAATTTAAATCTTCAATATATAGGTTGTAATTCAATGAAATCCAAAACTCTCCTTTTGTTTAAGATTACTTTTTCAAAAATGTTCAGAATAAGTTTATTATTTGATTTCGTACAATTTGTTCATTAAGCTGTTGAAATATTTCTACTTAGATATATCAGGATTAAGATGGCAAACCTAGTATAAAAAAAAAATTATGCCCGATAGGAATATTCACATCATAGATCAATGATGCACTAGTTAGTAGTAAAATATATACCTATGATTTCGAAGTAAATGGAAAATAATTAACTTTAGTAACGAAGCCCTAATTAACAATGTAATTATAAGAATCTGTTTGGAACGTTCACATGGCTTTCTTCTACCGCAATTGTTGCATTGTAGTTGATAAATTTTCATTAAACATACAATTTATAGGAGATGCATAATTCCTGAAGAGAAAGCTGTATGAAGCAGACAAGGCTGATGGTCTAAAAATTAACGTTAAAACGTCTAAGTGAAGTATATATGATACTTCACCTAGTCTAGTGTGGGGAAGTTCCGGTCTGTGTTTCTATTCAAATCTTGGTTGCCGGATTGATAAATCTGGTACATGCAATAAAAGATATAGAGAACTGAGTCTCCGGAAATAGAGGATACTTAAGGTTTGTATTTGTAGGAATCGGGAAATTCATCAAAGCACCAAATGTACGATCTTCATACTTTTTTTGTGGAGAACATTCTAACTTGACACAAAGGCAAAAAACAAAAGTTACGTACAGAGGAAATAGTTGCATTGTAAAGAAGTTGTCGTCTTTCTAGATTAGATCGCGTTTGGTACGGGATAATCCTCGAAAAAATGAAGCAGCAGGAGTCAGTGGTGATGGAAAAATTAAAAAACAAAAAGCATTCTGTGTTACGGTCACATATCTACAAAGGACGCCAGAAGAGAGATGGCTGAAGCAGATTCTAAATTGGTCAACACCTGGACACAAAAAAGAAGACAAAGACTTTGGAAAAGTGGAATAGTCAAAGCAAAGCAAGAGCGGAATCTTGATGAATGCTGTGGCAAGATAAAGACTTTGGCTTCAGGCCACCCAAGATAACCTCTAACAAGGGGAGAAGCCTTTAAAAATTGAAGTAAACTTACAGTATTTATCAATTGTCAAATAAATTCAACAAGTATACAACACAAATTGTCATAAATGATAATAGAAACTTTTTTTTTCTGAAAAATTTGCTGTTAAAGGAATTATCGAAATTATTTATTTAGCAAAGATATAAATACCAGGGCTGCTTAACTGTTATGGAACTGCATTGAAAAATGGTCTACCTGTTATACAAGTTTAATAACAGCCTTCATGTAATACGAGGACAATCAGGTGTGTCATCTGTCAGGATTGAAGATGAGAAATCAAACTAGGCGTATTTTGCATAAATCAAATAAATTGGTTGTCAAAAATTATCAAACAACGAAACACAGATATTAATCATTTTTGTCCGGCTGTAGAAACTAATCAACAGAATACATTCCACAGTCTCACAGTTTTTCTACATTTTCCTTAAAATGATTTTCCAGTTATTTTTCAAAACATTTGCAAAATTTTAAGATCATTCATATTTAAATAAGTGTAAGAAATTTCTTTATAGTTAGGTTTTAGAAAAAGATAAATGTGTGAGAAAGGGTTTTTGAGAAATAAGGTAGAATGAATAGGACTTTACACGTAAATAGAAATCAGAGATTTAGACTGAGTAAAAAGAAGGGTAGCAGTTGGTTGCCGACGCTTTGTAACTGCTGTATAAACTGTTCTAAAGACTGTCCCTTGTAGAGCTAGCGCAGCTGTATATATACAGAGTCTCCCACTCTAGTCTGGCCTAAGTGAGAGTTTTGGGCCTCTCTATCTGCTTTCGATCCCTCTCTTCGGATCCTATTACAATATTAACAGTAGTTCATTAGAGTTAAAACAATGAAATGTTGTTTCACCTACGATGGCATGGGCGTACGAAAAAACGGGCCTCGTAGTATTTGCTGGTTTTACTACCAAGTTAATTTAATACTAACAATAGGTCACACGAGAAAGCTACTATAGGATCTTTGTGATCGCAGTGGCTCTTAGCTTCTCCCTTTTAGATTCTAGTTAGTGAATCCTCCTTAAGCCATTTGTGAAGAAGAAATTTCAATTTTATGAGGTGTGCCAGCAACTATTATTTGAGTTTGTATTTTGTATGAATACCAGAGTTCATGAATATGTTTTATGTTGAAGATGAACAAATTGATTGGACTGAAATTAACAAAAATGAAGGTTATTTTTTTTTTTTTAGAATCTCTGATGCTATAATGGGACTAGCAATGCTAGATATAAATTAACCTTGAAATCTAAATTAAAAAAAAAAATAATAATAATTACTTATAATGTTTTAAAGTTATGTTTTTTAAGAGTAATTGTAATGGACATTAAAGATGAATTAATGGAAATTAATATGACGTAATCTTCATGGTTAATTAAATATGAAAATTTGAAATTATATAATATTTTTTTTAATAGTAATATTGAAACAAGACATTGTTTAATTACAGATATTAATCATTAAATGTTTTACAAAACATGGATGAAAACATCTATTTGTTTTCAGCAATCAACGCTGAGGAATCAATGGCAATCTGGCCGATTATGTCGCTCAATAAGCTGCTTATATCCCATACTAAGAAGAAGTATATTTACTAATAACTCATAACAAACCTAATGGTAATGAATAGCTGACGGGTAATTGGTTTGTGTTATTTGTATCCAAAAGTTACGCCGCCTTCAGTATCACCATTACAGACAGGCGATTTTTTAGATGCTGTACTCATAGATACTCATAGATAAACTTTCCCTTGCATGTTATGAACAGCATATTTATTTATAGAAACTGCAACAAAAAATGTTGACGCAGAATGTCAAGCTACATGATGGGTGTCAGATGAGCAGCCTTGTTTAGCTAGGCCTATAGGCCTGCATATTCGTTTGTATTCTCTCTCTTATTGATATGTATTACATACGCGTATTGATGTTTTCTTTTACTTTACTCGTTGTTTATTTCATCTATTGTTTGGAATGTATTGTAATTATAACAGTTTCAAATTTTTGTATACGTTATTTTGTTTTCTTTCATTTTGTTTTCCTGAGAAAATCTAAGAATAAATTAGTAGATTTGTGTTTAAAACCTCTGAAAAATATCAATTTTTCGGATTAATTTATTAGATGATAGATATAAAATGAATTGAACAGGACAAAGGTGATTCGTTTAGAAAAATAAAGGCTGAATTATTAAAGCACTATTAAAAAAAAAATTAGCACGTTAGATTTTAATAAATCATAAGCGTTTTTATTTGAAAGTGAATAGAGTTTAGCAAAGTTTCTATGATTGCTTTTAACATGAGTGTGTCACTTCCAAGGAATGTGAGGAATATTTATAAAAATCTCAGTTTCCCAGTTATATGGTTCATAATTTTTGGGATTAGGAATAATGGTTTTTGAATGGGTGACATAATATTTACAAAAATACTCTTCACCGTATAATGCAACAGAAATGTAGATGAGCAATTCTGAATAAATAAATGGATTTGTTTACAATATTTGTAGTTGAAGGAAAGTAAGTAATATCTCTCTAGCAATACAGTGGCAATATTAAGGAGCGGAGGATAGTATGAGAACTTCTCTGCTAATATTAATGGCCAAAATAATCGACTAACTGCCGTTGGCAAGCACGATGGTCAAAAAGGAGAGTCAAAAGAAACTGGACCTACATATCAGTCCCCTTCCGGCTTTGGTTTAAATATGTTGATTTGGATAATGGGATAATAGGTTTTGTTGGTTTATGTAAGGAGGAGAAGGCTGGGGTCTTAGCTGCTACTGAGTCATTTCTAGTAGAAAAAAAAATTGTTGAACTAATAATTTAGAAATTAAAGACCATGGAAATAAAGTACAAAACTGAAGGATTTGCAGGGCGTTCATTGCATAGGAAGTAAGCATAACTGTATTATCATTAAACGACACAAAATTTACACCTGGCTAAAACTTGGTGCGCAGGAACAATTTTTAAATATTTCTTGTTATTAAAATAATTTAACAGAGTTGGATAAAATTTTATACTAAGCGTATACAATGGAGTTAGGGACAGCTAAATAATGGATGAGTTAGGAGGAGAGAATTTGGGTCTGGTTGATGAAATGAGAAGACTTGGTTACACTGGTAAACTATGTAATATAATAATGAGACACAGTCTGCCTGGACTTTACAATAGAGAATAGTTAAGTTAGAGTGGTATGAGAATGACACGAAATGACTGGCGAGATGATGAACCATAGTGAACTATATTGAACTGTATTGAACCGTCCTCCCATGGACTGTCCGTGGCTGTATTTATACAGTTTCTCCCACTCCAGTCCGAGAGAGTGGTTGGGTTTGTTTCTCTTCTCTTTACTCTCTTTGGTTGCTTATCTCTCTTTGGTTGCTGTTACAGTGACATCAAAACTCTCTTATATTCACTTAGAATAATGAATTCATATCAAAATTGAGAAGCACCTAAGTTATAAAATGTTTTGTTGTTTTTATTAAGGTGTCAGCAATCAATATATTTATTTTATAATTTATTCAAAAAGGACACAACGAACATATTATATTGGGGAAAAAGAGAGCTCTCGGTGGCTTCACTAGAAATTTCTGTATACAAACAAAGAAAAACATAAAGTAACGTACAGCAATGTTAATGTCTCAGAGATGTTAATAATGTGGAAAATGGAAATGGTGTCGTTGATAAAATACTTACACACACCCTGGTATTGTAATAAAAAAAAAAAAAATCTGGTGTGAAACACTCACACAACTTTCTCTTACTCCAGTTCTCAAGAGTAGAAGTGACAAATTTTATAGTTTGTGTACCAAATGTAATGAAATCCGTCGAAAGCGGGAAAAACTGCTCTGTTTAGTAAAGGCGCACTTCCGGTTTACTAATTGTCTTGAAACTCGGAAGTTCAGCCACCGATGTAGTGCTATGTAATTATGGCTGGATGCTAGAATGGTATAGTCAACTGTGAGAGCACTTTAAAGGAAAACATAAGCCCAGGCCTCCCCTAAAAGCGTCATTTGAAGAATGTTGCCAGAGAAATGGTTTAAATAAAAGTTGTAGATGTTTGCATGGCGAGTTTATATTGGTAGCGTGAAGGAAATCGTCGGAGCCAGTTGTGAGAACAATGCAACAAAGAGAATAAATCATTAAGTGAAGTGGTAAAGTAAACGCACTTTCGGTTATCATAATTGTTTCAAGCTCGAAATTTCAACAACATAGTTAAATCTGATTATTTAGTTGTGAGAATTGTCTAATACACTGAAATTGCACTGTAGATGGAAACCTAACCCAATACCCAATGAAAAACCCAATATCGAACCCCACCCACCATCATAAGTGGCCTTAAATGAATTTTCCCAGAGAAATGTTTCAAATAAAAGTTGTAGCTCTTTGTATGTGTAGTTGATATAGCAAGTTTGAAGAAAATCGTTGAAGGCATTTTTGAGAAAATTGCAAAAACGTAAAAAAACCACCAAGTAAAGTGGTAATTCCGCTTGAGGAATTTGGACAGGTAACCCACTGTCAGATACCATGATGTGATACCTAGACGGAATATCAAGTTTCAACTTTCTACGGTTTTTCGTTTTTGAGCTATGCTGTTCACATCCATACACAGACACACGAACACACACACACACACACACACACACACACACACACATACACACACACACTGACTATTTGCTAAAAACCACTTTTTTGGACTCAGGGGACCTCGAAACAGATATTTCCGGTGAAAACTCGATATCGAAAATTTGACACGATTACAATACTTCCTCTTACTAGGAGTAAGAGAAAGTAATATATTTCACTTTACTGAGTGAGAAGAAAAAGTGAGAATGGAATAGCCGGGTGAATGTTGGCTAGGTAGATAGTACAGTGGTGAGTTTGTTATAACTTTTGACTGTTTTAACAATCGATTACCTAGTGTGGCGTACGTCAAGAGAACTCTGTGGCCTGTAAAAGAGCTTCTTGACAGAGAGCCGAGTTACTCACTTCTTGGAATCTGTTGTTTTATATAACTTTTTAAGAGTTCTGTTATAGGCTGTATTTATATAAGGCTTCTGAATGCCTATTGCAGGCCGTTTCATAACTTCTTGGTTGCTTGTTTAGGCATCTTCAAATGTTGATTGAATGTTCATTTTAGAACAACTCTGTGTGTGTTGTGTGTGTTTTATGAAAGCGCAAACTTGGTATTTCATTTGCGTTCCACCCTTTGCATGTCCGAATTTGGATATCTTGATTGAAATAATTAAAAATAATGTTCATTCATCCTCACAATTCACAATTATTAACAGTTTTACTTTGAGGATCTTGATCTATACCACTTCTTATCCCACCATCGTCCATATCATTGTTTTTGTGGACAGAAATAACAGATAAAAATGAAAATTACAGAACAATAACTATGTCAAACTTAGTCAAATTATTAATATATTTTATTAATATCATTTTAAACAACAAAAATGATATATCCAATTTAATAATCACGAAAATACTGAGGAACTTTTTCTTCTCCTTAATTTTTTCCCTGAACATTGGGTTCCGCCATACGTTTTCTAGTAGCCCGGAAAAGAGATGTTCTGCGCTTTTCAAAAGCTCGTCATTGTCTAACTTTATATATATAAATCCCCACGGAAATATACACACGTCTAGAAGTTGTGACCCAATTCGCACAACGGACAATAATACTTCTTTCTAATAAACTCTTGCATTCTAGACTTTATAATTTCAATTAGACAAACTCTAAGATGAATGTCATGTTAAATTGAATTCAGTTTGCCAGCAATGTTCAATAAAATGGGACAAAACTAAAAACAATCAGGTAAATGTCATTTTTGTTTCCGTAAAAGGTTGTAACGATTAAATCATAGATTTTTTTTTTTAAGAAATCTAAAAGCGGCACGAACCTTATTGATCATTGATTGAAATATAGATTAAAAAACAAAATACAAAAAAAAAAATTGCTGGATTAGTTCTACTATCATAAAGTAGTGAACAAAAGCAATCTAGATCTTATATAAATGTAATTTCCTGACATTTAACAAAGTTTAAACTATTACGTTGTTAACGTTAAATATAATAGAATAAAAAAATCTTCAATTGGACCTATAGAATTTGGGAAGGTGTTTTTTATTTTTTTGCAATGAAATAAAGATTAAAAATAGTAAATTACATGTCGGCATATAAGTGCTGCTCTGTGGAAGTAAAGTTTCGCCTACAACAACATACAATCTGTTTCAAGGTTAACTTCCTGTTTTAGCCGTCAAACAAGACCGCTAATTTTGTAAAGGCTCCAACAAATTGATCATAAACATTTTGTAGTTTTATTAATTTCTTAAACAGTTTATTTAATAAATACAAGTAAGGGGGAGGGATAATAAACTGAAGTATAAAATAGGTCTATCTAACGGCATTTTCAGCATGATAAAAATGTAGCAATTAATGACAAAATTTTGTGATTAGCTTGAGAAATTAAGTGTTTTTAATGACAATTGATAATGTAGCAAATTATGTTATCCGTACACAAAAGTTTTTTAATTTATTGTTATTAATGTAATTATTAGGTATAACGGAATTTTTAATCAGTTTTTGCATAATTACACAATAAATAATATAGCGAACAGGTGGCCGGTCTTCATTGTTTTTCTTTTGGCGAAAAAAGAAAACAATATTTTAAAAATATGTGTTCAAAAAAATAAAGTAAATTAAAGTCTATTTTAATCAAAATAATATAATATAAACAATTGATTGGAACATCATAATAAAATTTATTAAAGTAATGTATTAGTTGTTGTGGTGGTTGATGCCGCACAGCTGGAAAGCATCAGAGACATTTTCCGTGGTAGCCTGCTTCATTTTGTGGTCATCAACCGGTTTCGGGTGTTCGCCCATCTTCTGGATGCGTTTTTCAGACAGTGTGACAACACAGGCTTGCACAGAGCAAATTCAGTTTACATTCAGAGTGTCTAAACTGAATTTGCTCTGTGCAAGTCTGTGTTATCACACTGTCTTGAAAAATCCATCCTGAAGATGGGCGAACGCTCGAAACCGGTCGATGACCATAAAATGAATCCAGGTTACCATGGAAAATGTCTCTGATAATGTATTAGTCTTGCGCGGCCATTATCATGTAAAACACTTAGGTGTTCGGATTGAGACCGAGTAAGTGTTTTAGTCGCAAACCGATGTTTCACCCACATTACAATAGTATTCTTCGGGAGAGTGTCGTCTCTAAAGCTGAAACAATACTGAAAAGAAAGGAGTAGGATATACCTTCTCGCACCATTCTACAGGTGGCTGCTGGTAGTATGGGGACTTAATTTTCTCTTCCTTGCGTATGATTGGCCTCTACTCATTGTTCTACACTACCTACCTTATTTTGTGTAATTTTAGAGGCGTACTACCCTGAAGAAGCCTATTGCAATATGGGCGAAACGACGGTTTACAACAAACCACTGATACAGTCTCAACCCGAAGTCTTCCAAAGTGTTTTATATAAAATCAATATTTGTTCTTCATTGTATATGTGGATGGGTCCGCAATGCTGCATAACATCTGGTATTTTATTCCTGACCGGTTTCGGATTTCATCCATCGGTCAGAACAAATTCACCAAGTTTATGTAGGATTGTTCACTTCAACGTGATGTTTCTGTTACACTCATACTTAATTGTTCATTTGATTCCTGACCGGTTTGGGATTTTCATTCATCGTCATAGCAAATTCACCAAGTTCGTGTAGAGTGTTCACTTGAACGTAATGTGAGTGGACTTGTGAGGGTAACAGAAACATTACGTTGAACTTGAACTCTTTACACGAACTTGGTGAACTCGGATAAAAATCCCAGATTTGTTCTTCATTCTAAAAAAATTGTAAAAAATGTAAAAGTTGATATTAAACAGCTTCTGGGTGCGAAAGAATTTAAACTGACTGATTTTTTTTATATATATTTTTTGAAAGAAAGTAAACTAGTTAGGCGTGCCCGATTAAGTTGAACACATTTATATAAGAAAAAAACATGACATCATTTATCTGGTTTTCAAATATTTATAATTCATTCTGTAATAACTATAATCAAATTCAATAAATGATTAGAAATATAGAAATATAAACATATAGACAATTGGATAAAAAGAAGACAGTGAAAGAGAAAAAAAACAAAATGTCTGATTATAATAATAATAATTCACTACAAAAGGTGAAAATAAAATCTTGCACAAAAGAAATAACATTATTAGGTACAGTGAAGACTGGTTTAACCAGTAGAAAGTGTACAGGGGGTATATACTATACCTCTATATATTTAAAAGAGGAACTTATATATATATAGTGTCACAAGTATTTGGTCAAAAGAGAAAGCTAGAAATATCTGTTTTTATTTAGTTTAAGGAACTGGAAATTAAAGATATTTAAATATTAATCATCAACCTTCTTTTTTAATGATTACCTTAGAGTCATTCCATTAACCGTTCGTTCATACAACATAAACATTTAATAATAATTATTATTGCTGTTCGTTTTAATGTTTCATCACTAAGGTAGAGAATAAAACTAAAATTAACTTTGAAGTAAGACGGCTGATTGATAAATTATTATAAATTGGTGAAAGTATAAATACCATCTTTCTGTGAAAAAAAAAACAAAACAAAAAAAAAATGATGTGAAACACTCACACAACTTACTCTTACTGCAGCAATTTATAGAACATTATTGAATAAATTTACTTCAAACTAATAATGTTTACTATAGTTGTCTTTAGTATTATCTTAACTTAATAAAATTACCTTTTTTCTTTATTGAGGAAAGCCTAAATTCATCTCACCCCCATAGCCCTTCCAAAAAAATAGATAACCAAAACCTTATTGTCTGGTCATCCGATTGAATTTAAACGCAATATCAAGTTTGTATAGTAACCTCCTGAATTATTTTTTTGTTTTTATTTTTAAGGTGAATCAACAACTATTGTCACAGGCGTCCGGAGACTTTTCAGTGCACTGCCGGCCTCTGGACAGTGTTCTCTCGTTACAGTGAGCTGTAGAGGCTCCTAGAAAAAAAAAAAAAAAATCTAAGGGTAGCTATTCCCTTGGGATAATCCCTTCCCTTCTTGAATTATTGTTTCACGATTGGTGTTTTGACAATGTTTACTGAATGGTTGATAGGTCTGGAACTACGGTCTGGGTCTGGGAAGATAGGAAATCACTATTTTCCTAAGCTGAGAATTGTTGTATTTTTGAGGTAAACAGGTATGTAACACTAATTTAAAAGGGATGTAAGGGTGTTGTGAGGAAATGTTGGTTGTTGATGATAATAGATAAACACCTTAAGATTGGTTTAAGATATATAATTGATATGTGTATATATATAACTGACTGCCAGGGACTTTACACTTTAGAATTTAGAACTGAACTGAACTGACAGACTGACGTGGCTAAAATGATATGTACGGAGTGTGAATCAACAGAATGATGTCTGATGTGTAAGACTGAATTGAACAGAACGATCTTTGACTGTCTCTCTCTCTCTCATATATATATCCACTAGCCGAACCTCTCCTCTCTGTGCGAGAGGGGCTGTTTCTCTCCGCTAGAGTGGATGAGTGGTGGGGTTTCATTACCCCTCCAGGGATTTGCCTGCTCGGAAAGTCAGGCTGCGTTGAAAGCGCTGAGTTCATGTATATTCCAAACCAATGTTGGTACTAGAATATTCTAAAAGAATGGAAGAGCTTTTTTCTTATAAGGATTCTTTTAGGATATACTTTTAGGATATACTATTAGGATTCTCGAAACCATATCTTATGCGAATCTTGGGTTATGAGAGAGGTAGATAGGATTGTTAAATTAGGCACCATTCTCCCATTCACCGGTCACAAAAGTCTGCTATTGATGTGTCTTTAGACACATATATATCTGCCAAGCTACCAGGCATGGAAAACATCACAACATTCATCTCTGTAGATGAGCTCATGGACTGTCAACAACAGAAGGCGCTCAAGGATAACTTACTGTTTCAGTTTGTCACCTTGGAACAAAGAAATGTGGCTAACGATACTTTAAAGCGTAGCGCAAATTTCTAGGGTGGCAAACTTTGGAATTAAAGATGGTCATCGCTACTTAGCAATGTCATCAGCTCTGGTAAATTTTTTATGGGACAGGGCTGTGTGAGAATAAATATTGTGTGCACAGTTTACCTAATTACATCTATCCTCTTCCACATCTAAAGATATAAAGAGAAAAAAAATCCGTCTCGTTCTTTACAGACTCCACAAACACGTACAACATACATTCTCCCACCAATTTATTCCTAGATTTCTACAAACTTACATAATATATTGTACAGACTTAGGCACAAAAGGAGAGTACAATAGATATTTTAGATGCACTGGACTTTCAGTTTTATAGCCAGTATCCCCTTCTACACACTTCTATATCTCCCACCATATATGAGCGAAAGTTCATAATGGAACGAATTCAGATCGTAATTTTAATGAGAAAATATTTTAAAAATGGTAATTAAAAAAAAAAGCATGAAAAATCAACTATGATAAAAAATAATTCACATACATTAAACTAATTAACTGCAAGGTAAGGAAATCTTACTTTTTGTGTATTAACAACGAAGAGTCTGCAGCTGTAGCCTGATTCATTTATATAGTATTTCATTTGCAATACAAAATAAAATAAAATAAAAATTATTCAATTCACAGAAGAAGACAAGGTAATTTAGATAAAGTGGAATATAAATGGCATGTTTTTCTATATTCACAATAGTCAGGTGTCCTTGAGCGTACCACATTACTTTTAATACAAACACGTGCAAATAGTCACTTTCACTGTTTTATATCGGGCAATTAAATCACCAAGACTATTTGTATGAAGGAATTTACTAATAAATAAATGTTCATTTTCCTCTCAGCTAAATCAACAAATTGAAATTGTCCATTTGAAAGCAAGAAATATTAGTAAATTGGTTTAAGTTCTTAAAATAAATTATAACTAAATTGGATATTTTCAAATTCGTAGGAATTATAATTTATTGCAATTTTAAATCCATACTATATTTTGCATATTATTGGTTACTACTGCAGACTGTTTGATCTAACGTGATATTGAATTGGGTTCCCAGTCAACCTAAGCTTTATCGGATTCCGTCCATGACACTAAAGGAACTAGGATGGACGTAAAGCTGCCTGAAAAAATTACGCATTATTTTGTTTTCCTTAGTTTGCGTAATTTGTAGCTGATAAAACTTCCGGTGTTCTGTTTCCGGTGTTCGCTACACACAGTAACCTATTCGATATTCAAGTTCATTAAAGCTCTTGGGATTTCAGTTCCAAAATCTTTAGGAATACCTTGCCAAAAATTTGGGCAGGAATGTTTAGTATGCATTGAAATGCTAGCATGGAGGTAATAAGAGGGCCGACAGTTCGGAAGGAATGGTGCACCGGCAATTCTCTACAAGAAAACTAAGAGCTATGAGGACGAAACTAAGAGATATTGTTATTCAGAACCTGTTCAAGGCACGACTCTGTGCTATATTATTAATCTTCTGAGCAGTTTTGACCAAAAAAAGATCTGAGACATAATTAAGCTGAGCAAAAAATAGGCTTCTTACGTTAGCAGATTTTTACACCGCCATTGTGAATCAAGTGGGTAGCTGTTAAGAAGTTGGGCTTAGAACTCTGTAGATTATGTGGAAATATGAAGCAGACTCCAATTTATTTGCTGACGGACTGTGTAGCTATTATCCAGAGAAGGGTTATATTGGCCTTGGGTATATAGTAGGTGTTGGGGGGGGGATGAGATAAGTTCCTAGAACTTTCCAGATCATAAAATGGAAATAGACTTAGACGAGATGCTTTATCGAGAGTGTCCTCATTCTGACACCATTACAGACACAGTACATTTCCCAAGGGAAAAAATAATAATAAAATGAAATAAAATAATGAAAAACCTCACATAATGGAAGACACATTTCTAATCTAAATACTTTTTTTCCTACTGAGAGGAAAATTTATATCAAATGAAATTAATAATGGGAGTTCCTCTGGTGTCCTCTGTTCATAAATTAATCACTTCTTTCGTCTTTCTGAAGCGTTGCAGTCAATAATTTACGGTTCCATTTTACGTTTTCAGATGTGATTCCGGTGTGGACAATACTACAATCAAAACAAAACTCTAAGCAGAGTAAATACTCTCGCCAAAGCAGTAAAATAGCTCAAAACTTGCCATTAAGCTTGGAGTTCAGATATAAATGATTAGATTCTATTCGATTATGTACTTTGGTGTTGAAACTTTTCTTCGTTACAATTCTGTTCAACGAATTTTCCGATTGTATAATATTCTACAAAACCAATGTTCTCTTTCATAACGCAGATCCAAATATAACAATTGTCCCTATATGTGCTTTAATCACTAGAATAAATTCACTATCTAACTTGTGGAGACCAATTCTCTTGAAGTGAATGGAGTTTGCTTCAGCAATGGCGTCAGATTTCCGCCTGATAACTGTAATGACATATCAGGGTCATAGCAATGTCAAAGTGGCTCCAGCCAGCCGCCATCTTCACAAAGGATGGCAGGAAGAAAGGATAATTTATAACTAGTAGACAAGGGCCGCGGTCAAACAAAAACCCCCTTTCAAATACAAGGGTCAATACATTACATCAAAGACAAGCACCGATAAAGCTGGCCACTGACCTAAATGACATTGGTCGCCGACCTGGCCAAGGTCGCACGCTACGAGAGGTGTCTTAGTATAAGTAGGTACTTACACACTTGACAGTGTGTAAGTAAGACATATAAACTTCGCCCCACTGGAGGAGGGGATCAGTATCACCAGCATACTTACCATCTTACTCGACTAACGATAAATGTAAATTTTATAAGTTATTAAATCCAATAGTGGGGCGGAAACCCTGGTTTAGCCATACTAGTATGGACAAACGATTATGTCGAATTATATGTAGACTCCGAATTATATGTACCATTCATTTTACACGAGTATCATTAAAACATCATTTTACAGCAGCAGTTATATTTGAGTTCCGAGAGCGCGTCCCTATACAAGGTTTAACTTATAATTATTTTCATAGTTGTGCATATTACTTTATTTATTTTAATCATTTTAAATTATTTGTTGTTTATCTCCTATTTATTTCTAATTATTTCATGTTAATTGTTACCAAACCACACATTCAAATTATTGTTAAAAATATAGTCTATTTTTATAAATTCAGTGTTAGTAATTCAGGCAATAACTCTCCGAAATCTTTAAACTAACTTCCGCCTAATAAATCCCTCTTCAAGACATCTAACTTCATACCTCAGGAAGTTAGATGTCTTGAGGTATGTCACAACACAATTGATTCCACTACATAACCAACCAAGAGTTTTTAAGCCTGTATTTATTTACGTATTTTATTAACACGTCAGTCTTATTATAAATAAGAAAGATGCAGCTCTAATATCCATCAAACTTTACATCTTCCCGTAAAAATATCCTCAATTAACTTCAAATCATAGTCACCCAAACGCCTGGATTGCAAACTTTGCAGGGTAAAATCCATTTTGCTAGGGACAATATCTAAAATCCAAATCTATAATTATACAATAAAAATACTCGTCTATATTAATTGCAAAATGTACCTTGTAATGAAGAAAGCAATTTATCAATTATAGAAGTTATACTGCCTTGAAAAAGATCGTTTAATATCCGGCAGTTATTCATATCGTAACAAGGAGCTGCATTTATTTATTTATTTATTTTTTTACATTTCTTATGAACACTGAATGATTCCTAAAAATATCAAGCTAAAGCAGCGTTGGCTTTATGTAAATAAATACTTATTATCTCAGGCTAATCGCATTATTTATGGATTCTAAGAAAATTGAATGTTCCTTTGTAAAGGCAAGAGAGAGAGAACACAAGCCCGACCGAAAGAAAACAGACTCTCTCTGGTACTCTCTCACTTAAGCAGGCTAGAGTGGGAAACCTGTATATAAGCCAGTGAGAGATCTAGACATCGATCAATCTATCAGATTCAACCATATACATCACATCGTGTCATAACTTTACTTTATTCTATAAAATCATTACAAGTCCAGTGCAGTTTGCGTAAGCTTATAGCCATATTATAACAGTGTCTTCATATATCGTCTAATTAATCAAACCCAATTTCTCTCCTAGTCAACTCCATTATATCCTTCACGGGAGCCATCCTTAAAACATTGACGTCTAAAGTTTCGTGTAATATCCTTGTTTTTGAGATAATTTGTTACTTACTTTTGTTACACACTCGCAAACGTACACAGGAATCATTTGTGAAAAATATTTTTATCATAATCAGGGGCCTCAAAGATTCCTTTTTCGATGAAAAATCAATACGGAAAGTATTTCCTCTTATATTACTTACTCTTATAAGAAGAGTATTTCGCGTAATAGAAAGTAAAAAGATTAAATCTATAAAAATTTATTCATACAAGTTTATTTGTGTAAAAAAAAAAAAAAAAAAAAAAGGTTACATTTTTTACTTATTGAAAATAAACATGCATTTGTATGCATTGAAAAAATAAACATTTAGAAAATATTATTAAAATAGGAGAGAGAAAGATAGATAGAGAGAGAAAAAAAAAACATGGTTTGCTGATAACAGGATAACAAGAATTTTTTAGCAGAAAAAGATGGAAGTTATTTTTGGAAGGAGGAGACGAACGATAAGAGTGTTTGGTTTAAAGTAATCGTTTAAGATATTACGTTTGGCTGAAAACTTCTTTCAATATGTGGGCGGATATGCGGATATTATGTAGGTGGTATATTGAGTCAGCTGCAATACATAACGGGGTCCTACATGTATATATATATATATATATTTTTTTTTTTTCAATCAATATGGCAGAAAGCAGACATTGTTTAGTTGCATGAGATCATTCTAAAACCAACCACATGTCGGAAATACTAATGAAAATTAAGTTTAAACAATTCTAATTAATAGAAAATAAATGTCTTAAGACACATTTACGCAACTTTCTCTTAAAGGGCACATAGTTGGTAGTAAACTTGAGTATGATTATATTGTAGTCCTGAAAAGAGCGTCTTGATCAAACTTCAGCATTACTAAATCTAACATCATGAATTGTGAAGTCCAACAGATGATAAACAAGGTTGGAATTCAGAGATATAGTCTAGTATTTACAAATATTCAATATTATTGACTTCTAGGTTATTATTATTTTTTTTTTTTAATTTAAGGCGCGTCAACATCTATGGTCATTGGCGCCCGGAGCCTTCTCGCTCGACAATGAGCTGTAGAGGTTCCTAGGAAGAAAAAAAATCTAAGGGTAGCACGCTGGACTCGATCCCGAGACCTCCGCGTGGGAGTCCATTACGCTAACCACTTAGCCATTCCCTTCCCTACTAGGTTATTAAATGGAAAATAATCCCTTAAAGAATATAGATAATTGATTTTTGATGTAGTTTTTGGCTGTTATTGTTTTAATTTTTTACTGGGCTGATGAATTTGAACCTTATTACAGCCATAATTTTATTTTATTTATTTTTTCATTATTTTATATTACAGTCTTTCCCGACGTTTCGACACTCCACGTGTCATTGTCTAGGGATGTTTTTTTTTTACAAATACTCTGTTAAAATTTTCAATGTAGCATATTGCTTATTTTGTAACTAATACCAAGGCCTCGTTTGATTTTGTAACATTGATGTGTTACAGTCCTTTGTTTTTTATATTTATGTTACATTACTACAAATTTAGTCGCCTTATTTATCGTATTAGGTTTGTGACCATGTGGTTTCTATTTTATTTATATTGAGTTTTATTTTTATTTTAATGTTTGTGGTATCTATGGCTGTAATATTTGAGTCAACTTACTAAACGAATGTTCATGGTAGACTCTCAATGTTACAAATGTAATGACATGGCAAGGTTATAGCAATGTCAAACCTTCACAACACATAACAAAAAGAAAGAATAATTTATAACTAGTGGACTAGCCGGCCGCTGTCTTCAAGACAAGGCCGCGGCCAAACAAACAAAACCAAAGGTCAATACTTTACATCAAAGCAAGCACCGATAAGCTGGCCACTGACCTAAATCGCTGGTCACCGAACTAACCAAGGACGCACAAGGTCGCACACTAGGACAGATGTCTTGGTGTAAGTGTTGCTAACACTAATATATAAACTTCGCCCCATTGGAAGAGGGGATGATTATACTTCAGTACGTCTTCAAGATTATTATAGGAGCAGCAGTTTCCGCGTCCCTATAAAGGTTTTATTTATACTTATTTCCTTAGTTGTGGCATCTTAGTTTATTTATTTTACTCATTCTAAATTATTAGTTATTTATCTCCTATTTATTTCTAAGTATTTCTTGTTAATAGTTACCATTACTCACGTTTAAATTATTGTACAAATACAGTCTATTTTTATAAATTCCGTGTTAATAATTCGAACAATAACTTCCAAAAATCTCTAAACTAACTTCCGCCATCTTCAAGACATCTACTACATACCATAGAAATCACACTAAACGATTCCGCTACACAAAATCAAAAATCTAAATAATGAAAATAATAACGAGGTCTTAGTATTAATTACAAAATAAGCAATATACTACATTTGAAATTTTAACAGAATATTTGAAAAAAAAACCTTCCCTAGACAATGACACGTGGACTGTCGAAACGTCGGGAAAGACTGTAATATAAAATAATGAAAAAATAAATAAAATAAAATTATAGCTGTAATAAGGTTCAAATTCATTATCCCAGTAAAAAATATAGATAATGTTTTGATGTTCACTAGGACCTATGCTGTATTTGATATTGTAAAATGGATGTTGAAGTTCAGTCATGTATAGATAGATAATTTCTTATTTAAAAAAATCTGATACAAAATTTAGAGAAAACGGAACGTTTTCGAGAAACTCACAAAAAATAACCTATTTTGCATATTTGAGTAATATTTTTTTCACTTATTCCAGCCTCTGTTATATTTCAACAATATGTGGTGTGATGGATAACAAACATCAATTACATTTCAGTGGCGTCAACTTTAATAAATTTAGTAATGCCCTGAAAAAGTCTGAATTGAGATTTTCTTTGTTTAAAATATGTGAAAATTCCGGCGTCAATAGTGACATCAGTAATCGTCAATAATTCTAAAAAAACTATGAGCTATGCAAAAAGGAATGTGTAAAGATATATATATTTTAATACATAGAATAAATATATTGTAAAGGAAGTATTTTGTAACGGTACTTAGACGAAACCGCCGTATATATTGCCGTTGTTTAATCCAAACGTTAAAGAAACTATAATAATGAACTATGCAAAGTGATGTTGTATTATAAAGACACAGATAAACACAATAGTTGACATACTAACAACTATTGTTTACAATGGAACAATAAAATATAAGTTCCCATTATAATATCACATTATTGTATTAAAGAAAAGTAAATAAAGATAAATATAATAGTGTACTGAAATAATAGGGAGTTACAAGAAAAAAAAAATTACATTCTATGCAACAGGTTAATAAAAAAAAAAAAAAAAAAAAATGCATAGAGTTTAAGAAAAATAGGTCGGTGGGGTGCTAAACACATTAAGATATGCTTGCACAGGTATACCTGCGGCAATTATGTATTTACACGTACAATTTTCACATCAGTTTGTCCATTTTGAAGGCAGAAAAATCCCTAAAGTTTTATAATCTGCACGCCCCACATAGTTAATTCCCGAAGAGCGTTTTATTTTTTGTTTAGATACTTGCACAGGTAAATTTTTTGACTTCATGTCGTCTTAAACAGTGGGTATATATTTTGAGGAATTTATTGTTTTTTTTTTGTGATGTTTAATAATTTTCTATTTCAATAAAAAAATAAATAAAAAGAAACGATTTCCATTTTTAAAAAAATGATTCATTGTATTAAGATTAAAAATTAGGAATGAAACATTTTTCAAATTTTGGGAGAACCAGAGCTATTTTCGTTTTGCTTATTAAGTCATGCAAATAGCATGTGCTTATTAAGTCTGCAATGGCCAGTAACGACGCCAACTGCCATCCTTATGGCCACCCGGCCTAATTGGACTAATTCTGCAGTTAGCCCGGGCGAGTAGCTATAATAAAACGTTTTCCCCTGCCTCTGGCCTGGGATTTTAACCCACCATTCCCTTAATCGGTCGTGCATCCATGTCCTGATGGATGTACTCCTGAGGCATCTTGACACACCACAGAACGGTTCCGGCTCTATAAGTGTCCCAATGGAACCCTCCCGGGCCAAACGATCCGCCGCCTCATTACCTCGATGACCCGAATGCCCAAGTATCCAAACCAGGAAGACCTTATTATGGCTACTAATATCCCAAAGTGCACCTAGGCAATCCCACACCAGCCTTGAGCTGATCTCCCACGAGTCAAGTGTTCGCAGGGCAGCCTAGCTATCCGAATAAATGACGATTCTGGAGTTAAGCACTCCGCGTCTTCTTATTTCGGCGGCGCAGGTAAGAATTGCCTCTTATACTAACATTTATTTAATTTACATAAATATTAATTACCAACTTCACAATTATTGAAATATTCATTTATTATACACTTAATACTAGTCTTATAATGAACCTATAGCGTAACCTAATGTGGGATGGTGTACCTGATATTCCTCTCATCCCGTTAAACCTAATCGTAATTTAAAACTATATACAAGTATTTACATAATTCACTCACATATGATTCACGCTCTAATCTACAAATCCATTCTCGCTAATAAATACGTTCGCACAAATTATTAAATTTCCTACCTACATTCATACAATCATTCATTCTGTGGGGGGTGGAGTACAAGATATTCCTCGCACCCCCCTTTAAGCCTAATTACTTTAAGAGTAATACTAATTTAACATTCTTAATTTATCATATGTGTATATTTCAAATGCTAAATTTTTATTTGTATATTATCAATAAATTCAACTATCATACTGTAAATGATAAAACATAAGTTCAGCAACATTCTAAACATATGGACGCAAAAAAATATTTTAATATTAACCGCAACATTGGTTTCACTAAATCTATGATCCCACAAGTGGCAGCTGGTTATATATTTATTGCGGCGTGGCAGATACCCAAGAAAAAAATCCCAGGCGTGAAACACTCACACGATTTTCTCTTACTGTCATTTACACACTTAAATTGGCAAAGTTGTAATTTTTACAAGTGTTTAGTGGTCTTTCAATTTTTTTTTTTTTTGAGATGGCATAACCTTGCAGTCCTCACAACTTTTCTAAATTAAAGATTCTAGGAAAACTGTTTAAAATAATTCTGATCTTGTGAATTACGTCTCTGTATGAATGGTTAGTATAACAATTTTAATCTATTAAAAGTTAATGTCTTTATGTGCGGAAGTCGCAAACAAATGAAAATACAAAAATACTATTCAGTAAAATTGGGATTACGATAAATCAAATATTTTTTCGAACTCAGAATATTTGTCTTCTCATTTTATTGCAATTAATATTATGCAGATAATACAATAATAAAATATACGCTTAATAATATTTTAGAAGAAAACGTAATCCTTCTTAAATTTGACTGGGAAAAATCTTACAAATAAAGTTTTCAGTTTTAATCGAAAACTTCATTGTCGGATCCCATGCTAGAGCACTTAAATTAATAAATATCAAATTAGGACATTCTATGATTTTAACATTTTCAGTTATGCTGTCTAAACACATACAGAGTGATTTCTAAAAAAAAAAAGGTTCTGACTCAGGAGATCTAAAAACATTAATTTCCTATGAAAATAGATATCGAAAATTAGAAACAATCGCAATACATTCTGAAAAGGGAAACGAATAGCTAAGTGGTTAGCCTACTGGACTCCCACGCAGAAGACCCGTGTTCGAGTCCAGCTGTGGTGCCCTTAGAATTTTTTTTCTTCCTAGGATCCTCTACAGCTTACTATCCGGTGATGTACAGTGTTGTCTGTAACGAGAAGCCAGCAGTCCACTGAGAAGATGACCACAGATATTGACGCGCCTTAAATAAAAAAATAAAAAAAAAAAAAATGCTCCCTCCAGCATTAACAGAATTTATACAAAAAAACTGAATTTAGTTAAAAAGTTTCTAAAAAAATGGTATTCAAATCGTCAGGGGTTACAATTACAATGAGATGTTTGTACGGCAATGGCCAGAGGAGTTTTTAAATAAAAAAAATTTCTTTGTTGCTCTATGTTTCGGGTACCATTGGTGCCCTTCTTCAGGAGCTCTGTAAAAATTTATTGGAGAAAATACATTATTGTACAGTATAGTAGTTATAAAAAGGTTAAAGTGCATTTATACACTTTTTATAACTACTATACTGTACAATAATGTATTTTCTCCAATAAATTTTTACAGAGCTCCTGAAGAAGGGCACCAATAATACCCGAAACGTGGAGCAAGAAAGAATTTTTTTTTTTCTTTAAAAACTCCTCTGGCCATCTCTTTCAGTCAGTTATGGCTCTAGATTTTCGATATTCCTTTGCACATATCACAGCACGAAATAAATGAATCCCAACACTATTTAATGAGCAGTTTCGCTACAGATGAAAAGGTTAAAGAAAGGTTATTGAAGAAGAATTCAGCCAATGCAAAAATTGAAGAATTGATTTCTTTTTTTTTTTTTCTTAAAACAATATTTTTAATAAAGCAGATTTTTTTAATATATATGTAAATTTACTTGCTGATAAATCGGTTACTGTTTGGGCAAAAATGAATTATATCTTATTTTATATACGTAGCCACTTCAATTAAATTTTCCACCGGTCGCCTCACAGTATCTCTTAAAAAAAAATTTCTATACTTAGAGATAAAGATTGGGTTTATAATACTTGTATAGTAAATACAGGGGGAAAAATAAAGCTATATATTGAGGTGATATACCTGTGATAGGCTCTGTTTAAATAAAAACAGCAAAAATTAAAAATATAAATTGAGTTAAAATATTGAACGGATTATATATCATATCAAATAATTGATAAGCAAATGGGGAATTAAAATATTAAATCTATATGGAAAAAATGAATATATAAATTAAATTTAAAAATATTTTTTATTGTCACTTTCAATAAGCCAAAAGAATGGCGCTTACCTGGAAACGCAGGTTCCCTGCTTGCCAGTATTGGAAGACCCAAGTGTCCTTAGCTCATATCATGGAAAAGAGGCGAGGAAAAATAGGAATAAGGAAATAATTCTTATTTCCTTCCAAGTCTGAGTCTTCACCAATACACTGCTACTTGGCTAATGATTGTAGATAATAATTAAACGGGCTCCCAGAAGCTATACGGTATGAACCAACCGGAAGTAACAACCATGTGATTTCACAATGAGCTCATGCAGGCCCAAGAGGACCGAGCTGCTAAGTGGACAAAACAACCCGTTTATTAACACTACCCAGGAAAATCAGATATAACAAAAACTTGGGTTTTCACAAGGCCAATGGAACTGGCCTGAAATTTATAGGTATTAAACTGCGACCTATTCAAGGGAGTATTGCATAACGACTTACTCCTATGAGCTTAAAATGGCGACTGATTGAGAGAGGAGAAAATGCATAGGTTATCCCTCACTCTACTCTTAGGACACAGCCTAATAAATTAGTAAATTATTATCAAGGAAGTACAATACCCTCCACAAAATAAAATTATTGTATGATGTTGGGGGCAAATTTAAATTTAAATTAAATACCGAACAATACTTTTACAGGACTCTTTCAGTCACCACTAACACCTACAGTAAGAGACTTTTTTTTTTTTTTATATAGTCGCTTTCTAACAATACAGACTCGCAAGGGTACCTAAATTAACTTCTAGAGCCGGCATGACTTCTAGGTTATTATTATTATTATTATTGTAGTTCGGGTGCCTAATGGGTCGGGGACCTAAGCCTATGTGGCCTTTATCCCCTCGATACCCCCCTATCCCCTTAATAAATCTCCCCCGGTAGCTTACCGGTTAATCTACAGTATCCCAAGATATTCCGAAACTCCAGCTCGCGCAGTCAATCCTGCGAGAGTGATGCCCTCCCAAAAACCTGAAACCCAGTTCCAGCGAAACGGGGACACTGACAAAGGTAGTGGTACACCGTTTCCCTGACTCCGTCGTCACACTTCTGACAAATGGGACTAGACGTCCTCCCTATATTAAACAAGTGGCTGGACACCCAAGTGTGTCCAGTCACTATCCCTATCAGGGTCCTCAGACCCGTCCTACTAAGGGACAGGAGATACTCCGAAGTTCCCTGCCTACTTGTCTTTATAAATCTTTTGGCTTGGAGGCACCCCTGCGTGTCCCCCCAGCGTTTCTCCAAAACTTTCGTCTCCCAATTGTCTAATCTGTTTGTCACGAAACGTCTTTGTGACAGCCAGGGCTGGTTCAGGACCGCAGAATGGTTGAGATGATCCCTCCCTAGCCAACTGGTCTGCCCTCTCATTTCCCTCTATTCCTGCGTGTCCGGGTATCCAATAGAGGCGCACCGAACCCCTCCGAGCTAAAGCATTGAGCTTCCTCCTATATTCTCCCACTAATTTCGAACTCCACCAAGGCTTACTCAAAGCCCTTTGTGCGGCCTGGCTATCCGAGAAAATCCGCACTTCCTTGAACTCTCCCTGCCACTCCCCCACCAGGTGGCAGCATTCAATAATGCCCACCACCTACTGCTAGGATATACAGAGGATATATATCTGTCTTACAGATTTACAAGACTAATTGCGCTTCAGTTGGAAAATATCAAACAAAACAATTCGAATGAAGTTGTAAAATAAGTAATGAAATTCGTAAAACTTTCAATCATTGATAGTATTGAAATTATTTATTGTCTTCCGGAACTTAAGCACATATGACGATTAGGTTTTGGTAAAAAAATCTATTAACCGGAAATGCGGCTTGATTGAATATTTTTTTTTCAGTTGATTTTATAACTTATACGATGGTAACTTATAAAAGCTTATAATTTTTATTTGAAGCATTTTTTTTTTCAAATAATAAGGCAGCAACGTTCTAGTGTTACAGCAACGTTTAGCTTTAGAGTGAAAGCACCACTTTAGTATAATGTATGGTTTTTATCACTTACATAATATAAATATATATGAAACGTATTGGTAGAATTTCAAATTTGAAGAAAATCAGTTTACCGTTAGTACGGGATTCGAGGAACAGAGTTTTGTTTTAGTTATTATTTTTTTTTTTTAATATCCTCTAAAACTGCTACAATGATTTTCTTTAAACTAGGAATCCTATTTGCATTGAAATAAACGTTTTATTTGAAAACATTTTCACAGAAAAATTTCATTTCACCACTTGTAATAGTACCGCAAAGATAATGCAATCACAGCAGAGAGAAGAGAGACTCTCTCCGGTTAACAGAGACTACTCTCTGACTTAGGCAGGCTAGAGTGGGAGAACCTGTGTATATAAGCCAGTGGGAATCTATCTAAAGGAATCTATCAGATACAACCATACAACCGCTTCGTGCCATATTTCTACTCTCACCATTCATTCTATCATTTTCATTATAAAGTCCAGTGCATATAGTGTAAACCTAGTTACATTAGAGTAAATGTCAGCATATCTGGTCATTTAATCAAATCTAATTTTTCTCCTCAACAACCCCATTATAGCACTTATGAGAAAACGGTGGCATAATATTTCAGTGTTAATATAATTTGGAACAAATGCTTATAACAAATTGTCCTCATGTTTTTTTTTAGGAGTTTTCTCCAGTTAATAATAAATTTATTATTAAATCGTTTATTGTTAATAGTCATGATTAAACCTATTATTTTGTTTATAATTTGAAAAAAAATCATATTATATTTGTCGAAACGTTGACAAAATAATTATAGTGATTTTATTTTCTAAGACCGAACCTTACTATATTTTTCTACCGCTTTATGAAATAAATTAAATATATAAAATAAAATAAAAAACAGCCAGTTGAGACTTACTAATAAGACTTACTTTATTAAATTGGAGAAACATTTTTTAATTAAAAAAAAAAAATAATAATAATAAAAGAAAAAGAAATAAATACAATTTACATATTACTTAAAAGTAATAAATTAATATCATTTATCTTATAGTCACGTAATAGATGGGCTTAGTTAATCTATGGAATTCAAATTAATTGGCATAGAGTTTCGAAATGATATATATGGTAGAGTAGAAAGATGAACGGATGAAAACCCCTTACCTTCCCATTCCATAAACATTAATTAGCACAGCCTAGCTAAGAGTTAATGCTTTATAGGCTATTTATGGAAATAGAAAGTAAAGACGGTGGATATTATCAAAGAATATTTTCAATCTTGTCTCAAAATAGGTACCATTCATTTAGCCATACTCAAATATACATATATACACACACACAAACACACAGACAAATCCTGTATGTAACATATTTCTTTTTTGGTTTACCTTCTTAAAGTGAATGGAATGGATGATGATCAACAAATTTATTAATTAGTATTTTTTTTTTTAAATAATTTCATTTGGTACTAAAGCCGGTATGGTATGGACGACGAAGTATTGTGATCATATCAAATTTTCCGTCGTAATTATACGTTTTGAGGTCCCCTGTGTCCGAAAAAAGTAGTTTTTAGAAAGGGGTCTGTGTTTTGTGTGTGTGTGTGTGTGTGTGTGTGTGTGTGTGTATGTAGTCAGAAAAACACAAAAAATTGAAAAATTTCAATTTTCAAACTTAATTAGTTCAAATTTGAATTTATGTACTTTTATGTTAAGTTTAAGTTTTTTTGTTAAGCTTAAGTTTAAGTACTTTTATGGGTCCTGAAAAAAAAAATCGGTCAATTGAAAGTACCACTTTTACTAAAATGGATTTTACAGTTTTTTGCAATTTTCTCAAAAATGGATCCAACGATTTTTTTAATATCTTGTATATACACTGAGTGTGAGAAGAAGAGAGAATTGGGTTTATGAGATAAAAATAAACTGGATTAATGCTGAAGACTGTATAATAAGTAATGTATACTTAGCACAAACTATCTGGAATTTTTACACGAATATATAAACTGGTAGTGAAAGATTTAGAGTGAGTAAAGAGAAAGGTCGTTGACACGTTGTGACTGCTGTTGAAAAGACTGTCACCTGTATGGCTAACGCAGCTGTATATAAACAGAATATGCCACTCTAGTCTTACTAAAGTAGTGAGTGAGACTCTCAATTTTAGTGTCTCTCTCTCTCTCTCTCTCTCTGCTTCAGATCCCTCTCTTCGGATCCTATTACATTATCCTAATAGTTATGAGAAGGAGAGAATTTGGGTTTATAAGGTAAATAAACCGGGAATAATGCTGAACACTGTATAATAAGGAAACTAACCAAACTGCCAGGACTCTACACGTAAATAGAAATTAGAGATTTAGACTGAGTAAAGAGAAAAGAAGTAGTAGTAAATAGTTGGTTGCTGACGCGTTGTGACTGCTGTATGAACTGTTGAAAAGACTGTCCCCTGTATGGCTAACGCAGCTGTATATAATCAGAATATCCCACTCTAGTCTTGCCAAAGTATTGAGTGAGACTCTCAATTTTCTGTCTCTTTCTCTTTGCTTTAGATTCCTCTCTCTGGATACTATTACACCCTATATACATGTAGGACTATGACTTTTATTCAGAATAAAAAATCAATTAAGAGAGGAGTGGAAGGTTTGTGTTATATTTTCCATTAAAGTGTCATTTCAGTTTATTATAACATTCTAACAATAATATTAATTATAAGTAAATATGTTGCCGGAATTTCGAGTTCAAAGAATTGCTTCATCAAAAGTGCAAGTTCTTTTTCTTTTCTTTTACGATTCTCTTCAGAAAGAAGGGGTTTCATTAAACTTGGTATACTAACGATACACTTTTGTTTGAATCAGTTTTCCATGTAAATTCTGATTCAAAGATAAGTTTGGAGGAGGGTAGTGGTTAGGCTTTCCACTAAAGTGCCATTTTGTTGTGTTATACGACTTCATTTTCTATATAACTTTAAATAGGATTATATTTTTTTGTCAAAATTCAGATTTTGCAAAAAAAAAATTGGTTGATCGAGAAAGTACGGCTTCTTTGAACTGCAGTTTCTTATCTTTTCTCCTTAAAGCCCCCAGAAACATAGTTTTGTTTGCAACTTATTTTCGTGTAATTCATTTAACGATGGTTTTCAGAGAGTGGCTATATGGCTTTTATTCTAAATTATCATTTAAATTTATTACGGGATTCTATCATCTTATAGTTTTAATTAGAATTAAATAGTTGTCAAAATTACGAGTTTGAAAAAAATAAAATCAGTTATACGAAATTGTATCTTTAATGAACAGTTTTTTATACTTTTCTGCGATTTACTCTATAAAGACATAAATCAGGTTTCATTACACTTGATATAGTAACTACACGTACAGAGATATATCACTTTTTTTTTGAAACCTCAGTTTTTCCTATAACCTCAGTATCCAGTATTTCCAAATTCCTTCATTAATCAACTTGGAGCAAGGTTAATAATAAATTATAACCTGGACGAAATTCGGACATCTTTGATGAATCTTTTGCGAGTGTACGGCTTCTTGTTTTTTTTCCTAGAAACATTGCCCCCAAATTCAACAATATTTGGTAGGAACTTCGTTGCAATCTCGGTAATGTTACTATATATATATTTCGCAATTTTTTTTTCTATTAAAGCCAATGAATTTTATTATTTGATAAAAGTCTCGAGTGTTGTGATGTAATTGACTGTCGTTTTCTATTTCAACTATTTATTTTAATTATGGATTATTTATTTACTTTTTAAGTTCACCTTCTCTTAGTATTGGTATTATTTATAATAGAACATGACTTGCACACAGTAATGCCATTATTTCTATCTCTGTTTATCAAAACACCTGCCCTTTAGTTTGAATTTCTCATTATGTATCAATCGGCCATCCAATTTCAATTTAAATCCGTTTTAAATTTAAATTGGCAATCCATTTTAATTTTCTCGCTACAATTGTGTAGGTATGTGTTTGTTTCAATATGTAAATGTATATGTAATAGGATAACTAAAAAAAAAAAATTGAACTAAGTTCGAACTTGAAAAATGTTGGCTATCAGTGGTGTTCTGGAAACTTTTGCGGATTATGTTTTCAACAGCGTCATTTCGTCATTCCTTGATAAGTCATCACATGTTAAATAATGTTAAAAATAACAAAATGTTTAGTAAACTATGAGAGAGGTTTCAACCAGATTGTTCAATAATAAGACTAAATTTTGGTGCTACCGTTCATGCAGGTCCCCCAAAGGTCTACCACATCGCGATTTTTAGTACAGTCAACAGTTATTCTCTAGTGAATTTCTCCATTTTTAATTATTTACTCACATCTTATTACAATGCGTTGATACAGTTAAGTATCAAGGACTCTATATAGACAAACACCTGACGTGGAACCCACAAGACTTGGTCACTTATAAATGGTAACAAGAAATGTTACCGCCTACTCAAGCGACTAATAGACAGGCTCAATTAAACTATCTTCTGTTAAAACCACTTTGGACTTACGGTCTCCAGTTGTGAGGGTCAAATATGCGTTGCAACATCCACCGCCTCCCAAACCGTGCAATCCAAAATACCCCGTTGTATAACTAATGCTCCTTTTTACGTTTCTAACTTCACACTCTATTCCGAACTCCAGATTACATTTATAAGTGACCTGGTCCAAATAAGATACCGCAAATTTCACACCCTTCTCACCCATCATCACAATCCATTAATTCATCAACTTTACTCAGCATACATTCCAGATATACTTCCTCGACGACTGAGGCTGCTGTGGCCTCGTGATCTCTTGTAAGTGTACGCTAATAGTGTGGACTAGAGTGATTGGATGATTTCTCCTTTACCATCATTGTAAATCATTTCATTTACTTGTTACTGCTTATGCAAGCGTACCAGCAGTTTTAAATTTCCAAATAAATAAAAAATAATAAAAATACATTATTTACTAATTTTCTTGCTAGAAAAAATATGGACATAATAAAAATTTTAAGTTTTATTTTCAGGAATATGTCATCACACCCGTCTCGCCCATCATCACAATCTATTAATTCATCAAATTTCCTCAGCATCCATTCCAAATATCCTTCCTCGACGACTGAGGCAACTGTGGCCTCGTGATCTCTTGTAAGTGTACGCAGTGAAATAGTGTGTGGATTGTTAGCATTGGGTGATTTCTCCTTAACCACCATTGTAAGTCATTTCATTTACTTGTTACTGTTTACGCAAGCGTACCAGCAGTTTATAATTTTCAAATAAACAAAAAATAATAAAAATAATACATTATTTACTAATTTGCTTGCTAGAAAAAACATGGACATAATAAAAATTTTAAGTATTATTTTCAAGAGCATGCCATGATGTCTCATTCTCAATGTTCTGATGTCTCTTTTCCTTACAAAAATGGTCATAAAAAATCATCTCTCGTAACATTTCTATTTCAAACCTTGTCGACGGACAAGTAATAAAAATCCAATCAGTGACAAAGAATCAATAAAAACTAAGATTGGTCTAAGATTTCTCAATCAAGGTTAAATGTTGAATGACAGAAAACAAGATAAATAACTAATTAGGAACATGAAAATCAATAAACTAAGAGGAGTCATTAGGAGTCATATAGATAAGGGATAATTATTAAATAATTAGATGCATTAACTATAAATGATTTCATTTTAAACTAATCATCATAGACTAAAAATATCTATGAATCGTTAAAAAAAGTAATGAGTAGCTTACCTATATTAGAAAGGATGCTGCAAACAGATGATTTGTTACAGCACCTGGTTGTCTACCATAGCTGAAACATAACAAACATAAGATTGTTTTATAATCATACTGTAGAAAAAATGCAATATGAAACATGCACAAGACTTTCTTTCAAACAATTATCAATTAAACAATTAATAGTGAATATATCAATTAAGACAATTAATATCTCAAACAATTAATAGTAAATGAAGATAAGGCACTATTACTTGCGCTACCTATATGCATTCAAAGGAAAAATATTTCAAAATTAGATTGCTTACATAAAAACTTGTGTTAATTATATGGATCAAAAACCAAGAAGAGTTTAAATGAAGAATTTGGGCAGATAGCTATCATTTTGCCAAAATAAAGCTGCTCATTACCAATTGAAAAATCAAAAATTTCGATTTTTTTTTCGATCATAAAAAAAAGTTAATAAAAGTTATTATAATCCAAGTCAGAACCGAAATTTTGAAACTAATTGCTACGATCAAAAACGAATTGATATCATAAAACGGAAAACTTGTTATATTTTTGGGGTATAATATAACTTTGTTAGCTATATATCTGCATGTTTGCGTGTGTGTTAGAAGCTATTAATCCTTTTCTATACGCCAATTTCATTATTCAATACTTTTAGTTTATATCTCATAATGAAATGTATATATGAATGCTGGATTCATTAAATTTAAAATACGTTTTGTGCTATATGGAGGAATCGTACAAGTGCGGACAGTCAACTTAATTTTTTTTTTTTTTTTTCACATTTTCAGATATATTTGCTGCAAGCAAAGAGTAAAAATGATTAATGTCACCATCTTTTTCGACACGATATTCTCGTATAGCTCTGTTTATGATCTTCATTTAGTATAAATCCAATTTCGTGAGGTTATGGTTAAACCTGTCACATTATTAGTACATATTAGTTAGTTAGATTAGATAGTATTGTGCATATTAGTTAATAATAATATACGAGGTTTGTAAATTAAGTAATGAGACTGATTTCCTAGTGTTCGATCTGGCAACACTGGAGATGCGGCGCATGCGTAGTAGGGCAAGTAAACATCTGATACACGTCCAGTGCAAATTTGAAAATGCTAGGGTTGTTGCACTGTCTATAGTGACTTTTTTTGTGAGCAAGGTTTTTTCAGTGCGTTTTAAAAATGAGTGACATCAATTACGAGCAACGTTGTGCTATCAGGTTTTGCTTCAGACTTGGGCACAGTGCAACGGAAACGTTTACAAAACTGTGCCAGGCCTATGGAGACAATGTTTTGGGAATGCAGAAAAAAGGGAATCAATTGAAGACGAGCCTCGCAGCGGAAGGCCTTCATCTTCAAGAACCGACGCAAATGTTGGCAGAATCCGTGATCTTGTACGTTCAGATCGTAGTTTGACAGTCGAATGATCGGCGAAGATTTGAATTTGACTCACACAACCGTTCATCAAATTTTGACTAATGAATTGGGGATGAGAAAAATTTGTGCAATGCTCCGTATTACACCGCGATTTCTATTAATGAGTATTTGGCCAGTAATAACATTCCTGTGGCTCCTCAGCCTCCTTATTCACCCTCCTTGAGTCCATATGACTTTTTTTTGTTCCCCAAATTGAAAAATCATCTCAAGGGACGTCATTTTGGAACAGTAGAGAATATTCAAACAGCTGTAACCGACCAACTGAAGTCTACTCCAGTATCCGAGTTCCAGCACTGCTATGACGAATGGAAGAATTGTCTTCAGCGTTGTGTGGCTTACCAAGGTAGTTACTTTGAAGGGGACAAAGTTGAATTGTAATTTTATTTGAATAATAAGAAAAAGATAAAAAAAATCAGTCTCATTACTTAATTTACACACCTCGTACATATTAAATAACTTCGGTATTCCACTAAATATTTAATTTACTTTGATATTAAGTAATTGTGGAAGAACTCTAACACATGGACCCTCCTGTCTCTTCAGAGCATCACTAAAACAATTTTCTCAGCAAAAAAATTTTAAACGAAGTTAGTGCACAAAGTTTATTAAAGTATCAAAGACATTTTCCGTGGTAGCTTGCTTCATTTTGTGGTCATCGACCGGTTTCGGGCGTTCGCCCATATACAGCGTTTTTCAGACAGTGTGACAACATAGACTTTCACAGAGCAAATTCAGTGTTCCCCCCCTTCCATAAACATTAATTAGCACAACCTAGCTAAGAGTTAATGCTTTATAGGCTATTTATGGAAATAGAAAGTAAAGTCGGTGGATATTATCAAAGAATATTTTCAATCTTGTCTTACTAAACATCATCACAAAATAGGTACCATTCATTTAACCATACACACACACATACAGACACAGACACACAAACTCACAAATCCTGTATGTAACATATTTCTTTTTTTGTTTACCTTCTTAAAGTGAATGGAATCGGTGATGATCAACAATTTATTAATTAGTATTTTTTTTTTAAATAATTTCATTTGGTAATACAGCCGGTATGGACGACGAGGTATTGTGATCATATCAAAATTTTCCATATCAAGTTTTCCGCCGTAATTATACGTTTTGAGGTCCCCTGTGTCCGAAAAAGTAGTTTTTAGAAACGGGTCAGTGTTTTGGGTATGTGTGTGTGTGTGTGTGTGTGTGTGTGTGTGTGTGTGTAAACTGAATTTGCTCTGTGCAAGTCTGTGTTGTCACACTGTCTGAAAAACGCATCCTGAAGATGGGCGAACGCCCGAAACTGGTCGATGACTACAAAATGAAGCCAGCCTACCACGGAAAATGTCTCTGATGTTTCCAGCTCTGCAGAATCAACCAGCACAACATTTATAGAAACCC
Organism: Triatoma infestans; assembly: GCA_011037195.1. Lineage (NCBI taxonomy): Eukaryota > Metazoa > Arthropoda > Insecta > Hemiptera > Reduviidae > Triatoma > Triatoma infestans. The sequence continues at coordinate 47,418 of JAAEAF010003915.1, forward strand.
CGCTGATATTTTTATCAAAAAAAAAAAAAAAAAAAAAAGCTTTTGAAATCTAAAAAAAATGTTAAGAAAATCGGACGAGTTGTAAAACACGTAATTTTAACAACATATTTAAATTAACATTAGAAATTTTTAATTGATATTATAATGACAACTTTGGTTGGAAAAAAGTCCTTCCTTCCCCAGAAATATAATGAAATTATTTCTTCTTGAAAAATTTGAAATGTCGTGGAGAAATTCGGGGAAAACAAAAAAAAAAAACAGTTCTGGAAAAATTCACATTTCTGTGAATCGATTTTTTTTTTCCAACTTAGAATTTTGGAAAGATGCTTAATTCTTATATACTCCTATTTTTATAAGAATTTTTAATCTGGTTTTTAGGACACCTACAAGATCCGTACAATATCTTTAAGTGGCACTATAGATGATAAAAAAAAAATACCATGGCGCTACAAAAAGGCCAAGACTTGTCATACGGTATATATTGAGGGACGTGTGATAAGCACGCCGTAGTTCCCATGCCGTTTAGTTGTGGCCTTCGCTACCTAGGGCGCTACTAACTGTAGGTTCCCATTTTTTCTCACGATGCTGGGTCAACACCGAATTTGCCCTCACGGGGAATCGAACCCTGAATTCTTGCATGAAAGGCATGGATGCCTAATTTTATCCTTTCCATTAAAAATTCCTAAAAAAATGTTATTTTCCTAGAAAAAGTGGCAAATGTTTAAATGTTAGGGAATAAATGAGTAAAATTTAAAGATTAAATGAATTTTACCATTTTATCGTATTAATCGTATTAATAGCAGTGAGAGAAACTTGTATGATTTTTTTCACGCAATATTTGAAAAAAAAAAAAAGAAAATTGAAGAGAACAATCTTGTCATTGTTTGAACATATTATTTATTATCATTATTATTGAATAAATAATATTGGTTATGCTATATGAAAAGAACAATACATTACTCTTTTAATACTTTAAAATTGAATAACAATAAAAATTAGAACAAAAGAACGATAAAACTCCTATTTTTACATATAAATTGAATAGAATAATAAAATAATAAAAATTAAATTAAATTTTATTTTTTTGTTTGGAACTATTGAAAAATAAAAATAAAAAAACTTTAAATCCAAAATTTTAAATGATATAATAAAAATTTAAATGACTATAACAATAAAAAAAAAAAAAATATTGTAAAGGTTTATTTGTGAAACAATAGACCAGCCAAAAAATCGTTGATAACGATTTGTACTGTAAATAATGTTTTTTTTTTTTTATTACCAATTTTCTTTCATTATTATTTCCTCACGCGTTGGTGTAGTGGCTAAGCGCACTTGCCTTTTATGCGAGAATTCAGGGTTCGATTCCCTCGTGAGGGCAAAAAGTCAGTGCTGACCCAGCATCGTGATAAAAAGTGGGAAGCTACACTTAGTAGCGCCCTAGGTAGCAAAGGATGGAACTAAACGGTGTGAGAACTGCGGCGTGCTTACCACTCTATTCAAATCGCCGTCTGGCAAGCCTTGACCCTTCATGAGCTGTTGAGCCATAGGTTTTTTCTTTTTTTTTTTCATTATTATATTGAATAATTCAACATTATTAAACAAATATGTATAATTGATTTGTAATTAAAAACAAAAATAAGAATTATAGCAATTTTTTTTTTTTTTTTTTCACATTCACTACTTTAAAAAAATGCAAGGACATCTTAATGCAGTTTAGAAAAAATATAAAACGGAAATAATATATTCCCATAATGATAAAAATATAACAATATTTTAAGTACACACGCAACATTCTGTCCATTCACAATATTTTTTTATATAGCTTAGAAAAAAATGAAGTTAATTAACTGTCAAAAACAATTCTATTGTTTTTTTTTTTCATTAACAAAAAATAATTATATAATAAAAATATTAAAGGAAATGTAAAAATTATTATTTTTTTTATAATTTAAGTTAATTATAAAAGTGTCCAAAGTAAAAAAAAAAAAAATTTTATATAATAGGACAAGATTTAGAATTTTAAGTTGAAAAAAAAAAGTATACCTACCTACTACCTATATACGACTTCCTGGGTCAAAATCAAGTTTTTTTTGTTTGTTTTTTTTTTATTTAAGTGAAAGCAGATGAATTTCTAAATATTTCAAAAAAAAAAAAAAAAGAAATCAGAAATTTGAGGAAATAAATTAATTTAGATAAAAGAGTTACAAAAAAAAAAAAAACAAGCAAAATATAAATTGCTTTAAACATTTCAAAAGTTTTAGCAGAGTTTTATAGCATTTGTTTAACGGTTATTGTTGGAGGCATCATTATAATTGAGAAGTAAACATAATATATTTGAGGTGACTATTTTAGATGGTAGGCAGCGCCCTCTTTTTAAAAACCCTTATAAAACTTGAAAAATAGCAGCATAAATTTAAGCCTAACACATAGGTTGTCCCTCTGACATAACTAAATAAAAGTAATACGTATTTGCAGTTAGAATTTCATAAAATTGATGATGCCTTTTATTTTGTGAAAGAGTTTTCAAACAAACTTGGAAACCTCTTCTGTAAAATCGCTCTTTTAATTAATCGATTTTCTTCCAAATTTGGAATTCTAGCAACGCTTCTTGTTATACCTCAATATTATACATGTGTTATAACCACGCAATATAGTAAAGAGGAAGGACCTTTTGGAGGAACGATTAAAATTGTTCTTTCCTTAGAACCCCCCCACAAAAATCAATTATTTAAAAAAAGGTTTTTTAAATAAAACAGATAGGTATTTAAATGTGTTGATAATATTTAAAGTTTAAAGAAAACCATTGGCGTCGTTTCGAGGAAAATTGCGAATATGTGGAACCACATATCTTCAGTAAATTTGAAGTTCCATTTAATGGATATCCTCCATAAAACATGATAGGCTATTGTTTATACCCTAACAGAATATCCTATTTCTTTGTTTCAGAAACTAAAATTAAAAGCGGATTTTCTATTTAATTTCTAATAAATAAGAGAGTTCAAATGCTGACGACACTTAAAACCTATTTTAGAACCATTAGAGACTTAAAAATCAGGTAAAACATCATTAAAACAAAACAATATTCCAGTTTATTTACAAAAATCTATAAAAAAAATATTTCCTATATATTCAAAATGACCTTCAGTACTACCGCACAAGCGCAGTCGCTGTCCAACAGATGAAGTTGCAAACCGTATCATGTCTGCCAGAAGTGCTAAGCTGGTTTGGATTAAGTCTTCTCTAAGTGCTTCTGGAGTTGTTGGTTTCCTGACATAAATTTTTTCTTTGGGGATGTCTCAAAGAACCAACAACTCAAAAGCACTTAGAGAAGATTAATCCAAACCAGTTTAGCACTTCTGGCAAACATGATACGGTTAGCAACTTCATCTGTTGGACAACGACTGCGCTTGTGCCGATTATACCGAGGAGGCTATTTTGAATAAATAGGAAATAGTTTTTTTTTTATAGATTTTTATAAATAAACTGGAATATTGTTTTGTTTTAATAATGTTTTATCTGATTTTTAAGTCCCTTATAGTTCTAAAATAGATTTTAAGTGTTGTCAGCTATTGAACTCTCTTATTTATTAGAAATTAATGAGAAAATCAGCTTTTAATTAAAATAGCAGCATAAATTTAAGCCAATCACGTCGTCTTAGGTCTTCTCTAAGTGCTTCTGGAGTTGTTCTGATTCCTTGACATAAATTTTTTTTTTGCGATATCCGCCAAAGAAAAAATTCAAGAGGGGTTAAATTTGGCGATCTGAAAGGCCAGCTTATCGGTCCCTTGTCTCTCAATCCAGCGGCTACTGAACATCTCATTCATTTTTCTCCAGATTTAACTAGTCTTGAAACCAGCAACTCCAGAAGCACTTAGAGAAGACTTAATCCAAACCTGCTAAGCAATTCCGGCAAACATGATACGGTTAGCAACTTCATCTGTTGGACAACGACTGCGCTTGTGCCGATTATACCGAGGAGGCCAATTAAAATAGATTTTAAGTGTTGTCAGCTATTGAACTCTCTTATTTATTAGAAATTAATGAGAAAATCAGCTTTAATTTTTAGTTTCTGAACAAAGAAATAGGAAAAAAAAAACGACGAAAATTTAATCTTTATGATTGAATATCTCGGCAACGATTTGAAATAGTGAAGTGAAATTTAACGGCATTATTCTCCATTTTTTTTAGTAGTTTTCAATACAGTAATTAAAAAGTGTGGGTCAAAATAAAATCGCAACATTCAATCACCGATTTAAGGTGTAAGGGGCGGCAATAAAATCAAATAACAATAACACCACCATAAACTAGAACGCAAATACTTCAACAAACGTTATGTTTCTTCACTTAAGAGTTATTTCAAAAAATGGCCCGTTTAAATAGGACACCCTGTATAATAATATGTACTTTAATAAAAAAAAAACATTGAAGCCGTTTTCAAGATAATCCCGGAAAACCTACAAACTTCCGGATTAAATATTTATTTCTAAAAACCAGATATTTATTGTTATTTAATATATTTAAGTTTATATTATTTTATAACGCTAATATATTCCTTTTCTTGTTAACTTAGGTGATGTTGATATTCACTATATTTAGAACGTTTTAATTCATAACGAAAATTGTTCATTTATTTAATTAAAATAGAATAATGCACCCTAGTGATTAAGAAGAATAAAGATAAAATTTCTATAAAAGTTAAATAGACCCTCCACGTGTTTTTGCACGAATGGTTTCAATTTAAATCTCCCAGTAAACGATATCGAGCGGTTTTTTTTCTCCACCCCCAACGTCATCTTTTGTTGTCCTGCTTCAACTGAACGAACGTACAATAGGAGTAACAGGAGCCAAAAAAAAGAAAAAAAAAAAGAAGAAAAAACGACAAGTGTAAATAGGCTTAGATCCACTCTGACTTCTAAAGTTCCATTACATTATTGTATTGTGAGAAGTGAAATTTAATCATTTGTAAGAAAGAGGGCATCCATGAACAAAAAAAAAAAAAAAGAAACGAAATTATAACTTAGAAAATTGTTTGTGTTTGTGTGTTTATGTATTGTGTGTGTGTTTTTTGCTTTTTTGTGTGTTGTGTGCTAACTTGAATTATTATTACAATAACGAATTATTACGAGGGTTGTGTTGAAAGTTACGCCTTATTTGGTATGACGTAACGGGTCACGAGCATTATTCTATAGTCTCAGTTCTTTTGTTTGAATCTTTGTAGTTGTCTCATGTTTTTTTTTTTTGAACTATTATAGCAGAAGTTTTATTTACTAAATCAAACACTTTTTATCATACAGAGTGAAAATTTTAACATGCACCATCCACTTGTCTTAGAAAGTATTTAATTTTTTCAAGGATTCCAAATATGTGATTAATTATTCTTTTTTAAGTTGCTGAAATTGTAAATTTCGAAATCAACTTTCTTACAAATTGATCACATATTTCTTTAAGCAGATTTTTTTTTTTTTCTCATGAAAAATGGTTATTGAATGAGAAAAATCCGTTGAATATGCGCTGTGATATTCAATTTTGAATGAAGAGAAATTCTCTGCCTTCTGGTTGTTATTATTCCTGTAATAGGATCCGAAGAGAGGGATCCAAAGTAGAGAGAGAGACACACACACACACACACACACACACAAAATTGAGAGCCTCACTCGCTACTTAGACCAGACTAGAGTGGGAGAATCTGTGTACATATACAGCTGCGCTAATCTACAAAGACAGTCTTTCAACAGTTTATACAGCAATTACAACGCGTCAGCAACCAACGACTACCCACCATCTTTTTACTCGTTCTAAATCTCTCACTACCAATTTCTATATTTACGTGTAAAGTCCTGGAAGTTTGTGTTATTTTTCCCATTATATAGTGTTCAGCATATTTCCAGTTTATTTATCTTCCAAACTCAAATTCTCTCCTTCTTATACCCATTATATTCCGCATATTTTTTGAGTTTATAGACGAAATAAGGCCAAAAAAATATATTTATATTAGCTGTTTAAAATGGGCAACATCATTAAATAAGGCATATACACGACCACTTTTGTCAAATTTTCATTGATTGCACTCATTACAAAAATCAGAATGAATTACTTCCGCAAGCTTCAGAAATTCTTTCTTCAAATTCTTCTTCTACAGTGATCACAAGGATGATTAAGTTGCCATAAACTTTATTTTTAAGGTAACCTCAGAAGAAGCAATCCAGAGGCGCGAGATCTGAGGAGTGGGTGGTCCACTGAATATAATCTGTGTGTGCCAATCTGAATCCATGATCTAAAAACGCCTTACTATGCTCGTATTATCCAGGAGATGTTCTGCGACATCTCGTACAGAACTGCCTGTGGAGGCCATTCAAAAATGTCTAACTCGGAAACATACCCTAAATTGGAGAAACATTGCGGGGCTGAGACACTCTATGATTTTCTTGAAGGGACCCTAAAAGAGTCGTACACTCACCTCCTCGGCAGAATAAAAGTAGATTTAAGAATAATTGCTGAACTAGTTACAGGGCATTGCCTTTTAAGGAAGCATCTACATAGTTTGGGTCTCTCCCTGCTGTTCCGCTCTGTAGTAAATGCGGCTAAAAGCACGAGACAACGTTTCATCTTCTTGAAGAATGCGTGTATTATGCTTGCAGACAATATCTCAAATTTGGCGCCCAAAATGTGGTGCCGAATCCGGGATCTGAAAACTCACTTGCCTCAGCCCTGGCGTTTTTTTAATGAAAAGGGTATGGTGTAAAGTGTTCTGCGAGTTGGCCCAGTAGTGGCCTAAGTGGTGAACTTCCCTATAGAGGCTCCGAGCTCCACATAGATTAGATTCTTTTATAATGGGACTGGACAACGGTCATGTTGAAAATATATCATTTGTTGGCGCACTAGAGGAACACTGTCAAGCAGATCTGGGAAACACTTATGTAATGAAGATGCAGATGTTTCTTTGTAAAAATAAGGACCTACAAGTTGATTATTTTTCTATACCAACATTTATCGAAATTATTGTCTTGATCCCGTGGCGGATATGAAATTTCTGGATTTTCACCTGCCCATATATTTCGAAATTCCATTTATTCAATAATCCGTTATTCCTAAAAGTTTACATTCACCACTCTATAAAATACGTTTATGCCTTTATTTGAGTATAAACTTAAATACCATGAGGAATAATACCAATCAGAAGGCAGGAAGGGGTAGTTTCTCTATATAGATATACACGAAATATCTCAGAGAAAATTTAACGGATTTTTCTCATGCAATAATCATTTTTCATGAAAAAAAAAAAAAAAAAATCTACTTTAAGAATTTCTGAAAAAACTTAGGTGGTCCAATTGGAAATAAGGAATAAGGAAATAAGGTTTCCAAATCTCTTATTCTGCAACTTTAAAAAATTTAATTGATCACATATTTGGAATTCTTTACAAAATATCCTTTAAAAAAGTAGAGTATATCATTTGGACTAACTGGTGTACTTCGTTTTCAGAAGTGGAATGGTGCATGCTGAAATTGTCATCACTGCATATAAATTATTAAAAAAAAAAAAACAGAAAAAGAAACGTGACCATATAGGTTATGGAAGAAACAAAAACAAAATGAGATAGCTCTTCCGATCAAACTTACTAGCTAGTCCAAGAGTTTGCTTTCTTTTTTTATCGCCAAAAGAGAAAAACTATTTCAATAGGGGAAAAGTGTGAAAAAAAAAAAAACACTTAATGTCTCCTTAGAGGAACATAAAAGAAGATGATGATATGGCTTTCCGAAAAAAAAACCATTCACCTTGGTAAATCTATGCCAATAAAAGTTTATACAATAAAAATAAAAATGGGGTTTATTGCAATATTGGTAAGAATTTTTCTTTTTTATTTTTGCTCTCTGTAACAGTGAAATTAAATGCTAATTATTGAAATTAAACGCTAAAAAAAATCAATGAATAAAATAGTACTTTTAATAATGTTGTTGCGGGTAAAATTGTTTTTGAAACTTATCAAACAGTGTTCCCAACTTTCTTAAGATGAATTTCAATGTTTGCTTAAAATCGCCAAAATATATTAATCATAATATATAATAATAATAATTATTATTATTATTAAATTAAAGACTAGAATAATGTTGAAACTAACAATTTTTTTTTTTTTTTACTTTAATTAGTAATTTTTACTTTTTCTTATTCCTAGTAAGAGGAAGTATTGTAATCGTGTCAAATTTTCGATATCTAGTTTTCACCGGAATATCCGTTTTCAGGTCTCCTGAGTCCAAAAAAGTGCTTTTTAGCAAATGGTGTCTATATGTGTCTATGTATTATGAACAGCATGCCTCAAAAATGAAAAACCGTAGAAAGTTGAAACTTGATATACCGTTTAGGTATCATCATGATACTTGACAACACGATATCGATCAAAGTTCCCTTCAATCGGAAGTGGCGCTTTACTAGGATTCTTTTTTTTTTTTTTTTTTTACTTTTTTGCGATTTTCTCAAAAATAGCTGCGACGATTTTCTTCAAAATTTTATTGCATTAACTACGCATACAATGAGCTATCAAATTTTATTTAAACATTTCTCCAGGATAATTCATTTAAGGGCACTTTTAAGGAAGGGATTTGGGTTAGGTTTTCCTCTAAAATGCTATTTCAGTTTATTATACAATTCTGTCCTGCTAAATAATATTAAATAGAATTAAATGTGTTGTTGGAAAATCCGAGTTTGCAAAAAAATTGGATGACCGGAAGTGTATTTTTAAACTGATAAGTATTTTTCAGTTTTCTGACATTTTTTTCGAAAGTTGCTCCAACGATTTTCTTTAAACTAGGAATGTGAACCACACATATAAAAAGGCTTTTATTTGAAACATATCTCCTGGTGAAGTCATTTAAGGGGGCTTTTGAGGGAGGGGTAGAGTTATGTTTTTCTATAATGTGCTATCATAGTTGATTATACAATTCTATCATCCAAACAAAATTAATTAGAAATAAATAGATGGCTAAAATTCAGAGTTTCAAGAAAATTAGTAAACCGGAAGTGCGCTTTTACTGAACAGTTTTTTTTTTTTTTTTAGTTTTCGACGAATAAATTAATTAAAAAAATATCGAATTTCATTAATTTTGGTACACAAACCATAAAATTTGTCAATTACAATTTTAAAAATTGGAGTAAGAGAAATTTGTGAGAGTGTTTCACACCGGATTTTTTTGTTTTGTTTATTAGAAAGTGATTTTTATGTTTATAAAATGTTTATTTATTTCTTTGTTTTATTTATTGAGTTATTTCTTTTAGTCAGTTTTTTTTATGTACAATAAAGTCACAACACCTCTGCCAACAAATTGTAAATTTAAGTATAATATATAAATGATTAATAAAAATAACAATAATCTAATTTAAGACGCTTCTACATACAGTAACAACAAAGTCGGTGTTGACCCAGCATCGTGATAAAAAGTGGGAAGCTACAGTTAGTAGCGCCCTTGGTAGCGATGGCCGTTCTAAACGGCATGGGAACTGCGGCGTGCTTACCACACGCCACTCTATTTATAGACTAAATTGGCTCTTTGCAAATCTAAGTTATCACAATGTTTGAGATAAAGCATCCTGCTGGACAGCCGAATGCCCGAAACCGGTCGATGACCACAAAAAAAAAGCAGGCTATCACGGAAAATATCTCTGCGGAACCGAAGACAACAACAAAGATGAATTCTTGCCAATGTAATGTAAATGTTGTATATAGATATACAAAACAGCCATACACAACATTATTTACATGATACTTTTTGCACACTATACGAATACATTTTTACTTTGAAAAAGTTAATAAATTTATCATTGTCAGAAATTTATCTTGTTTTTTTATTTTTTTTATTTTATTTCTGATTGAACTTCACGAATTTCAATAATAATATTATTATAAATATTATTATTTTATTAATATACTCGGCGTAAATGATTTGGAAAATGATCCGTAATTAATGGAGGTCTAATGCTCAGGGTTTTATGTTTATAGAAAAATATTGTAGCTTTGGAAGTATTAGTACGAAATTATAAAAGTATTACAACGATTTCAAATCATTTTAAATTGTGTACTTCTTTTAAAATGAATTTTTATCGACTGTACCCGTTGTTAAAAAAAAAAAAAAAAAAAAAAAATTACGCACGTTTGTCCACTGCTTATTGATCTTTAATCTTATTGATTGGTTTAGATCTAAAATATGTAATCAGTTGTGGAAAAAAAATCTGGTGTAAAACACTCACAACACTTAACTGCTAAGTTAATTAACTATAAGCGATTACAAAATGATTATTACTGCAGTTAAGTTAATTAGATAAAATTGAACAATTTTTTTTTTAACTTGGAAATTGTACATAAAATATAATGAGTTATAGTTCATGACGTTCACAGAGAATTGTAGCCAGATAAAATATAGCTTTCATCAAAGCCGAATAAAACAAGAAACCTAACAACACAGTATCCACACAATCTTCCAAAAAATTTAGTGACAATTTTTTTGAAATTAAAAAAAAAAATGAAAAATCGCACTACCGATTAACCAAATTTTCCTCAAATTTGGAATTCTAACAATGTATTTATAAATACCTTTATATAATAATATATATGGCAGATCCATAAATTGGTGTTGGGATAAATTGGGGCGGGTGTGGTGTAGTGGTTATGAGCATGGACTTGTAAGTGGGAGGACCCCAGTTCGAGTCCAGCGTATAACTAAATTTTATATTTGTTTAAAAAATGTTATTAGTAAAGTAAGTGCTTTCGCCCCCCCGTCCACAACACCTTAATTTGGTAGTTGGACGTTAAGCCCGCCTGAATAAATAGGCATTACTTTACTAACTTTACTTTTAATAATTTAGAGGAAAGTTTAACATTATAACTCCTCAGAACGCCGTTAAAAATCAATATAATAAAATATATCAAATAAAATTTGTAAAAAATAATTTCTATCGTGAATACACACATTATAAAGAAAATCTTACCGTCATTTCTGAGAAAATTACGCTGTTTTTCCCGTCATTTATGTTTGTTGTTTTTTTTTTTTTTTTGTTTAACCCCTTAACAAGATAATGAGTACTACTATGGGTTGGTATATCATCGCTTGAGAACCGGTAGTCTGTAAGTTGCTCTCACTTACAAATAAATCCGTTATATGACATAATTTAGTTAACATTCTCTTTATAACTTTTGTTTCAAGTTTCAGCATTAAGCACGTTTTTTTTTTTCCATGAAAACGAAGAAATTTTGACAGATAGAAAACCCAACTTCATAAAACTATTCTTGTTTTTTAACGACAAAGAAACAGAAAAATTAAACATTACACGAATTGGACGTTAGATTTTATACGATTGCATATAGATAAAAATATCTTTAAATAGATTTGAGTGTTGTTTTTTTTTTGGAAAGGGTAATATTAAGTTTAACTATCTAAGTAGTGAATTGAAGTAGCAACCATGGCCTGAATACTTCTGAAGTTATGAACCATGTATGTAAGTATAGGTGAGTGAAAGTAAATATCTAGAGCAATATAAATAATATACATTTATATATACGTTCACTGCAAACATATATATCCTTTTGAGCAATATAATTTTTTTTCTGGGAAAAAATCTGTCACAATTTTGTAATCCTTACGTAACTGTTTGGCAATATGTACTATTTGAAGTGATTACTTACACTGGCGATGCTTAAAGGATTTATTTGCAAAAGCTGAATAATCTATATAATGAATGTTTTTCTATGACCAAGGCTGAGAAATTGGCAAGTCATAATTCTCGACTCCAATACCCGAAGCTTTGATTCCACATTTCTTTGATAGGCGATTATAAGCCCTACCCCAATACAGCTTTTATATTTTTGTATACATTATTAACAGAAAAAGTGCATTTAAGAATATAATCACATAATATAATATAATATAAAAGAATATATTTCTACACGAACTTGGTGAATTTGCTGTGACGACGGATGAAAATCCGAAACCGGTCCGAAACCAAATGAATATGCATGTTACGACAGATAAAATACCAGATGTTATCCAACATTTCAGACTCATTCTCATATTCAATATAATACGGTTTTGGGCTTGTGAGATGCATGAATGGATACAGATCCCCCCCCCCCCCCCCCCAAAAAAAAAAACGAAAACAAACAAGAAATCGTTTGCAAAACAACGAGACTTGACATTTTTGTTTTGCGTATAGACTAATTAGACAATTAGCCTAATTATGAGGAGTACTCAAGCTGCAATGACGCTCTTTTTTTTGTCTCTTTCTTTGACATCCATCCCAGCTTGCATTAGAAGTAGCATGTAGACAAGGCGTATGTAGACAAGGTATGATTGGCATCCACATCTTTTTCACTTTAGCCATCGAATCCAGCCAACAGAGGGAAGAGATTTGACAATGACGCGTGATGCCATCCACTTCCTGTCTCAACTGATTTGGTTGGATTCCCGGATAATAGAATAATTGTCACCCCATGCTTCCACAGAGTTTTGCCCCAATTTTATCTATTTTATTTTCCTTATTTCCAAGTATCGATAATTTCATTAAGGGAAAACCTGTATACATATATGACAGGGCATATACTTTCTACATCACACCTTCTCAAAGATTAAATAAAGGATTATTTGCTTCTGTTGAAGGTAGGATATTCCTGACAATATTGAAAAAGGAAAATTAAAAATATATTTTCCTGATTGAAGTGAAGTCACGCTTCACTTGAAAGTCGAAGAGCCAAAGACTAAATAAATAATGACAAATATCATATTTAACCCTGGATTACCAATGCTAATGGAAATGCACATGTTTTATCTAATGAAAATGTCATTTTGACTATGTAGTGGAACAACGAAATTGAAAAATAATAGTTTTGAAAAATAGTTTAGTAAAATAATTTTGTGAAAATTAGCTAGTTCAAATAATGTATTTTAATGATGGGGATAGTACCAGGTACTACAATCTAGGTCATTGCAAACCAAGAGACAAAGGGCAAGAAACAGTTAGGGTAAAACAATAAAACTCCCTCCAGACATACCAGCATTATTTGAAAGGATTTGAACTATGAAGAGAAGACATTCCTTCACGACAGTCCGAAAAAGACACCGAAGCAGAACACTTCAGGAATCAGTGCCAGATATAAGTTAAAACATAAGAGTTTATTCCAACTAATTTCATTAAATTAATACGCATATTGCTGCATTATTGAATAGGATTTAAATATCATTTAAGAATATATTTAATTTAATCTAACCAATGTTTTCTTTATTATTTCTTATTACTTCTCTTCTCTTTGAACATACACACAAGCCCTTTTCAAAACCGCTCGTGCTACACAAACCACTACACTACAACAACAGCTTACCAAAATACATTTCAACTATATAGCTAAAAAAATCTGTTAATGTGAAAAGAAAGGTCAATAATTTATTGAATATTGAATTTTTTGAAATGAATGAGTGTGTAAAGTGAATATGCTCTGTGCTAGTCTGTGTTATCACACAGTTTGACAAACGCATCCTGAAGATGGGCGAACGCCCGAAACCGGTCGATGACCACAAAAAGAAGCAGGCTATCATGGAAAATGTCTGCGGAACCAACAACAACAATAATTTATTATTGACTATTCACAATACACGGTCTCTTTATTGACAGAGGTCAATAAAAATCATTATTCATTATACTTAACAGTACGTATTTTTCTTCGAAACGCACAACCTGCTCTTCAATAGTGATATTAGATCTGATTTTTAACGCTAATTTCATTAAGTGTAGGCTGGACATGAGCAATTCCTTTACTTCTTTTCTACCTAGGGTCAAGAAATCATCTAAATTTTAATGACTTATTTAACATTTCATATTTGATGTGGTGACTGATTGTTTAAGCCTTCAGATGTCCAGCTTTTATGCACTTTCTCCTACAGCTCCTACAGGTGGAAGATTCAATATCGAGTTTAATGCATATTCGCTAGTATATTGTCGGTGCGTAAGATTGCAGGCAGGTATGCTTAGTTGAACTCTGCTTGGAGGCTGCAAAATGGCGCCTCGATGAGGCTATTACTGGATCTATTGTGTCCAGCTTTTGTGTGGCAAATTTGATGGTGATTGGTTCTATTATATCCTCCTAAAGGATCGTGATACATTATTTAAAATTCAGAATGACATATTAACGTAGCCTTTAAAATAAACAGCTTTAAAAGCAGAAGATGTACTCTAGGAAATGATAAATGATAACAATTTTGCGGGTTTTTTTGTTATCGATGTAGATGAAGGAACCGAAATGAATAGCTATGTCAATGAAGGGAGGTGTTTTCCTAAAGCAAAGAAAGAGTCGCCTTCCAGGATTCTATGTGACTAATGATATAAGATTGGAGATTGTCTTTGTGCAAACCCCAGAAAAAAAACACTATGATTTGTGGGAGAAACCAAGGCTGCCAAGAGAAACCATAATTTATTTAAATTTAGTATTTAATATTCAATAAATTCAATATTTTTAATTTATGGATTGCAACTGCCCAGCACCCTCGTTGTTAAAAAATCAATAGCTGTTATTAAGGATTCATTAATGATAATAATTAATCATAATAAAACTGGTAGAAAAATTTGACCGGATATAAAAATAAAGAAATATTTCAAAGAAATTACTAATTAAATAAATAAACGACATATTTTAATTAAAATGGCAACAAAAACTAGTTAATTATTTTGAAGAAATAAAAATAAGTATATAAATATATATATATATATATATTTATCAAATTCATTAATAAACAAGACATAAGAACTGAACTGTTATTTTTTTTGTTTTTTTGCCCAATATATTAAGAGAGGCATAGTACGCTGTATTTTACTAAGACAGTCTTTAATTATTGAATTTAATAAATAGCGATAGAAAAAAAAAAATTTAAGATATATTGGGTTAACATATTAATTTTTTTAATTAGTATCAAATATTGTAGCCCAAGATATTAAATTGGTTACATCTAATTTTTCTAATTAATTATAAGCTTTACTATCCCCAAGTAAATCATGTATAATTATGAAATCATGTAATTTGAAAATATTTCATAATTTTAGTTTGTTTTGTATTTCTTTGTATTCTGGATATGAAGGTTATGAAAAATATTTAGTCAAATTGAAATCTAAAGCGGCCCATACAACTCCAGTTTATTGAAACGAAAATCTGTCCGAAAAACTGAGCAAGAAACTGAACGAAAACCTGAACTGGCTGGTGTAGCTGAATATTTTTTATCAGGTCATCAGTTTTTGTGACAATTCTGGCGAATTTGGTCGTGAATGCCGCTTGTGGTCGGTCCTATCAATTAAAACAATGAGCCAGTACAAAGTAGTAGGTTTGTTGTATGTTAGTTGCTTCGGTTTTGCTGGCCGAAAAACATTACAGTACACGTCCACAAACTCTAACCAGAAGTTTCTTGATCAACCAGGTCATTATAATTGCACAGTGACGAATGTAGACGTCGTCAAAAGAAGTTCCAGACCATTTGGAGTCGTCGATTTTTTTTATCTCTCTTCTGAACGTAGAACGAAGGTTAATGATGTTTTTTAACACACTTTCTCTCTTCGCGTCAGCTTCAATTAGTCGCAGTTTTTCATTGAGGCTTGTAATAGGCATCGGTCTTCTTCACTCTGTTGGAGCAAAACAGATTTTCGGTGTCCCACAGCTCTGGCAACGAACGATAATCCTCTATGAAGATGAAGTTGTCTCTTTTTTGGTTAGTTGGGGTCTTTCCTTGATGCAGAACAAACGATAGCTGATGGATCCCTCCGAGCACCTGAGTGAAATGCGCAGGTCTCGTATGAAAAGAGGACCTAGATGGTCAGATCTAGCACCTGCGTTATTATCTGCGTAAACTGTGAGTTTACTCAGTATACCGCTCAGACATGATGTCACACGTGATAATCGTTCTGATAAACTGAAAGTGTATGGGCCGCTTAATCCACCGCTCTTTGTAGAGGTGAAAACAGTGGTAATGAAAGCCTGTTATAGAATTAAACAGGCAGGTTTTTGGCAGGGTAAGCGATATGGTCATTCTAACATTTATCGTGAGATGCTTCTGAAGGTTCCAGTTACATGTTTACAGGTAGAATGTTGAAGACTTTTGTTCGAGGATTCTTACAGTGTCAGATTACCTCCTTCTAGGGAAGACTGGTCAAGATTGGGTCCGTCTGGGGTGATACCTGTAATTACTTCCGGTGTTACATGCACGGTTCCAGAATGGATGGTAGGTCTGGAGCTGCGGTCTATTTTAAGACCGGAGATCATTTGGCAGTATCTCTTGGTGAATGGACCACAGTCTTCCAGACTGAGGTTCATGCTATTATTTGTTGTCTTGGATGAGAGAGTACATAACACTAACTTAAAAGGTGTTTGTAACTGCTCGGACAGCCAAGCTGCGCTGAAGACGCTAAGTTCACGTATCTTCACTTCCAGGATGGTGTTAGAATTTTCTAAACGACTGGAAGAACATTCTTCTCTGTAGAATGTGCTTCTAGTCTGGGGGTCACATGGGAGTTTTTGGGAATGAGGAGGTGGATAGGTTTCCCAAATTAGGCGCCTCTCTCCCTTTCATTGGTCCCGAACCTACTGTTGGCGTGTCTTCTGGCCCATGTCTGTCAGGCCTCCAGATATGGGCAGCTTCACAGCATTCATCATTATTTATGAGCTTAGTTGGTTTTCGGCAGTCCAAAATGCTCATCGGGGTCCGGACAAGGTCATTAGTAAACGTTGCTGTGTTTTTCATGGAGCTCTCTCAAGCATCTTGTTAGATCTCTTACAGGACATTGTAATTTAAGGCGACATCTCTACATAATGGGGCTCATACCGGATCCATTTTGTAAAGTCTGTGAGATTGAGGAGGAAACACCCATCCATCTTATGACTGATTGCCTTGGTTGTGAGTGAGGAAATTATGTTTAGGACCTTTGGTCGGAATAGGATGTCTATGGAAGAGCTTGGCTATTTTCCCTTAAGGTTATTGTCTGATTTATTCGGACTGCGGACTTTGGATTAGATCCGGGTCTGGATATTTGTTCTAGACCCGGTATTTTGTTGTTTTTCTTGGGTTAGCTATGTGGGCCCAGTGAGGCTTTGGATAGCGTAGGGTTTGGTACCTCCCCACAGACAAATAATAAAATAATAGTGAGCCGCTTAAGGACTGAGGACTGCAAAAGACTTGAGAAACACTATACTAACGAATGCCACAGTGATTTTATTAAAGTTTAAGTGAAAAAAAAAAATAGGCCTATTTTGGTATAATTAGTATCGACATTCGAAATAAAGAAAATTTGTGGTATCATTTTCTGAAAGATGAACGAATAATCACTGAAGTCATTTAACTACTGCCGGTTATTTTTTATTTTGAATTGTTTTTATCAAATTGGTGTTTCGTTGTTGTTATATTATAAACATATATATTATATATATTTATATCAAATATAAAAAATTTCTTCGGCAGTTAAGAAAATATTGACTAATGTGGAATGTTTCCGGTTAAATGAGTTTGACCGAAACGTGTTTTGTAACGGAAACACTTGTGAGGCTAAAACTAAGTATTTAAGTGTTGAAATGTTCTGCAATTTTTAGTTATTAAGTTAACCTTTTTTTACACGCACACACACACACACACACACACACATATATATATATTTTATGAGCGGTAAAGTGTGCTGCGAATTGAAAGTGTATCGTGTCCCCTACTCAGCACTCAATGTACAGCACACCTTCCAAATCTATTTCTCTGAGATAATTTCAAGATATGTATGGGAACGGAGCTTATCTCGTCCTCCAAAACCCATGCATCCTAGTTGCATGCAGTTTTTGCATTTTTGTTTGAATTTTTTCGTAAACGAATGCAATGATTTTTCTTTAAACATGGAATTCTCCAAGTGTGACTGCTGCCCACTTCTTGGGCTACCCACAGTATGATGGCAGAAATGCCTCAAATGACGTACAAAAGAAAAAGAAAGGAATTCTCACTGCACAGATATAAACCTATCACTTTTATTTGAATCTTTTTTTTTCCAAAAATAGTTAATTTTTAAATAGTTTCCCAGAATTGGTAGCGTCAATTTTCAAATATACGCAGTTTATTCTATGTTACTGGTGCACTCTGCACTTTCCCCAGCTACTACCTGTCATCCCCAACAACTATATATTTATTTCAGGAAAAATACGTAAGATTTGAGTGAAAAAAAAATTTTTTCATTTTATATATAATTTTACTAACAAGAGCAAGAGAAAGTCGTGTGAGTGTTACATAACAGATTTTACTTTCTCTTGCTCTTAGTAAGACCAAGTATTGTAATCGTGTCAAATTTTCGATATCAAGTTTTCACCTAAATTACCAGTTTTGAGGTTCTCTGAGTCTAGAAAACTAGTTTTTAGAAAATGGTCTGTATAATGGAGTTGATGAGGAGAGGAATTAATTAAGTTGATTAATTAAACAAGATATGAAGACACTGTTATAATATAGCTTCAAGTTTACACAAACGGCACTGGACTTGTAATGATTTTATAGAATAAAAGGTGAGAGTAGAGATATGATACGATGCGATGTATGCTTGAATCTGATAGATAGATATTTATCCCTTTGGTAGATTCTCACTGGCTTATATACAGGTTCTCCCACTCTAGCCGGCTCAAGTCAGAGAGTAACAGAGAGAGCCTATTTTCTCTCTCTGGCCGGGCCTGTTTTCTCTCTCTTGGCAGTACAGTCTGTATGTGTTTGAATGTGTGTATGTATGTATGCGAACAGCATAGCTCAAAAACGAAAACTTGCTGAAAGTTAAAACTTGATATTCCATCAGGTACTACCATCGGATCCGAAGTGGGTCATCTATCAAAATTCCTCCACCAGGAGTACCACTTTACTGTTTTTTTTTTAATCATTTTTTTGCAATTTTCTCAAAAATGGCTCCAACAATTTTTCTTGAAACTTGGCATATCTTAGTACACATACAAAGAGCTACAACTTTTCTTTTTTTTAATTATTTTAATTTATGTTAATGATTTGTTTTGTGGAAAAATTTATTTATGGACAGTTTTGGAGGAAGGGTGGGGTTAGGTATACCTCTAACGTGTTATTTCAGTTTACTATACAATTCTGTAATCTAAATAATATTAATTAGAATTAAATATGTTGTTGAAATTCCGAGTTGGGAAAAAAAAAAAAATCGGATGACCGGAAGTGCGTTTTTACTGAAATGTAATTTTCAGTTTTCGGGCAGTTTCTGGAAAACGGTTCCAACGATTTTCTTAAAAAAAAAAGTAGTCATGTGTATTACAGATATAAAGAGCTATAACTTTTATTTGAAACATTTCTCCTGATAATGCATTTAAGGGGGCTTTTGGAGGAGGAGGAGTGGGGTTATGATTTTCCCTAAAGTTGATTATACAATTCTACCATTCAAATAAAAAATTTAATTAGAAATAAATAGATGACCAAAGTTCCGAGTTTCAAAAAAATTAGTAAAGTTACTGATCAGTTTTCAGTTTTCGACGAATTTAGACGAATTCCGAAGAATTCATTAAATATGGTGCAATAACTATAAAATTTGACGATTTTAATTTTGAAAACTGGAGTAAGAGAAAGTTGTGTGAGGGTTTCACACCAGTATTTTTTTTTTTTTTTTAATGAAAAGCATTCTAGCTTTTTAATATTATAAAAATGATAATAAAATTTAAAAACTGTAACTATAGTACAAATTGGCCAATGATTTGGAAATTATTTAGAAAAAGACAATCAAGCATGCTTTAAATAATTTATTTAATGAAATAGGAGAAAATCATGGTTCAGAAAAATGTTTTATAACGTTAAAAGAAAAATTATTGAGAGATATTTTCCTTGTGAAGAAAATGGGAATACTGGAGAAACGAAGAGGAAAAAGGAAAATAGATAATTGTAATTTAATTGAAAAGGATCGACAGAGATTAATGTTTATATGAGAAATATTGTACTCTGGAAGATATTATTAAGTGTCCATTTAATTGAATTGCCACAGGAAAATAGTATTATTGCCTTGAAGAAAAATTAATACTTATAAATAATATTTCGTCCTTTGTTATCATTTATTGTACAGGAAATTGGGATCCTTTATTTCTTTATTATTTCATGTTTTAAAATTAGTCGACTTTATCGATCCTTGAATTTTAGTTCTTTATATATAGGTGTGTGAGTGTGTGTGTTCACGACCTTGTAGGATAGTTATCTTAGCGTGAAAAAATTAATAATATACTTTGGTGTATTGTATTAAATTATGTTATAATTTAAAATTAAGTTTAATTACTTTCCAATATTTAATTTCTATCATGGTAATTTATTGCCAAGAATATATTGTTAGACCTAACTAGACTCGACAAAAAGACTAAGTAAGATGATTTAATGACATGGCAAAGTCATTGACATCGGCAATTCATTGACAACTAGTGGTTCCAGCCAGCTGCTATCTCAACAAAGGGTGGCAGTAATAAAAGTATAACCAGCAACCGGCCGCCGGCTTCAAGACAGCCGCGGCCAAACAAACGATTAACAAAGCCTTTTCATCAATACTGTACATCAAAAAGCAAGCACCGAATAAGATCAGCAAACTGCAAAGGTCGCACATGGTCGCACACTAGGACAGATGTCTTGGTGTGAGTGTGGCTAACACCAATATATCAACTCTACGATATACGACGAAATCATCATTATATCGTCTACGACCAAACGAGCACGTCTATATACCCAAGCGGCAATTTACAGTTATATTCAAACTTATCTTTCTTTAGTTGTGTACTTTAGTTTAGTTATTTTATCATTCTAATTTATCTTCTACTTATTACTAAGTATTTAATTATAATTATTAGTTACCATTTCTAACGTTCAAAGTATTGTTCAATTGTAGTTATTTTTATATAAACCGTTTAATTATTGGAGCACTAACTTCCCAAAATCTCTCAAACTAACTTCCGCCCTCTTCAAGATATCTGCTACTCCAGGAATCACACACAACAAACGATTCCATTACAATGATCTCGTTTCTAACGGGAAAAATCTAAATTAAATTGTATTTTTATAGGTCCATTAGTATTTTTTATTTGTTTGTGTCTATATCATACTGAATATGATGAAAAATAATTTGTCAAAAATGTGGGTTCATTAATAAAAATTTGTCACGGTAAACAAGATTTGGTTGTTCACCTCTTCTTCTCCCTGTGCATAAACACCATTCTAAAAGTTCGGGCACCTATTTGCTTTTCAGAAATTTCTACTTAAAGCCAAAACATTCTATAATATAGTATTTACTTATTGATTAAAAAAAAAGATTTTATCAATTTATTTTTTAGAATATTATCTGTTTGAAACAGTCTTTATTATGCTAAGAATTCGAGTGCTGTTCTATAGCGCCGCCTATCTTGCCCATAGGCTACTAACTTGTCTTAAGCAGGCTACAGACTATGCATGTATTTGTGATTTGTGATACGCGATGCCTGATTCGTCCAGTTCGTTGCAGTTCGTGGTAATTCGCAAACAGAGCATACAGAATATGCGATTATTCAAGATTCGTATGCGTGATGCGTGATTTATCCATGTTCGTTTGCAGTTTCAAATTAGTTCATAGAAATTTGTGAGCACGAGCAAAGCCTCTATATTAATTATTTCAGTAGATACATGTATATTATTTTTAAAGTGAATGTACATATTTCAGCTCTGAAAATATGCAGAGTGACGATATTCTGGCAATAGCTAATGCTGTTTTTATAATCATGGCGCAAAAGAATAAGTTTTTAAACAAACGGAAAAAACGCAGATGGTGGAGTGTTATCACTGTTCAAAAATACAGACAGGTAATTATTAAGTTCATACGATTCATTCCTTGGAATCAGTTCTTTACGAAAAAGCGTACATCAGACCAATCCTATTCTTGCCTGTTATCTTCTTCGGCCATTGTTTTTAATTATCCTTAAACAAAAAAAAACAGAACCTCCTCGAACAAACTAGCGCGCATAACGAATTACCTACGAATACAGCCCGAACTTTGGCGAATCAGAGGTTCGTGTTGATGCATAGTCTTTGATATTCGTCAATTTACCGCACCTTAGAGCAAATTACTGTGCACACAGGAATCATGTTGTTTACGAATCGATTTTTAACAAACAAGTCCCTACACACTATTCGTGAACTACCCGCGATTCACGCATCAGGAATCGCGAATAAATGCATAGTCTGTAGCCACCTTTACAGAAAGACGGTTTTAAACGGTTATGTGTGTAAAAAATCTTCCAGATAATTAGCAAGTGAAATCCTAGTCTCCAAACGGAAGAAAGTATTGTTTTACAAGAAAGTGATCTATCCGAGCTCCATCTATCACAGTTTTTTTTAAGAATTCCCATCGACCCCTTCTTTAGATTATTAATTTTTTTAATTAAAACGAACAAACTTCAGGAGTTAATCTAAAATGTAAAAAAAACAAAAAAAAAAAAAAAAACAAATAATTATTTCGCTGGAACTATGTACGGAAATACCTATGTAAATTCAATATCCTCCAGTAAATCGTATAGAAGTGGCAGTTATAATATAAACAAGGTTAATGTTGCGGTCTTCTGGAACTTTCAAAAAATCAATTTGCCAATAAAAATGTTCCATACATATGTGATAGATACATCGATCGGTTTCTATAGCCTAGTTGATATATTGAGTTTTTACAATATCTATTTTTTTGTTTGTTTAAATTTCTCCTAAAAAAGTGGTAAAACGATTCAATAAACTCGTACTTCTGATTGACTCGTACTTCTGAAATCTTCCTGTTGAATTCTAAGGAAATACCACAACGAGATATATGAACTTCCTGCAATTACTCATTTGAAGATATTTATTTACCCAAGCATAAATACACTACATATTTTAAATACTTCATCTTACTCCTAGTAAGAGGAAGTATTGTAATCGTGTCAAATTTTTGATATCAAGTTTTCACCGGAAATACACGTATTGAGGTACCTTGAATCCACAAAAGTGTTTTTTTTTTTAGAAAAGCATAGCTAGCTGAAAACAAAACAAACAAAAAAATCGTAGAAAGTTGAAACCTGATATTCCGTTTAGGTATCACGATGGTATCAAACAGTAGGTTATATGTTAAATTTCCTCAACCGGAAGTACCTCTTTACTGATTACTTTTTTTTTTTTTCACATTTTTGGCAATTTTCGCAAAAATAGCACCAACGATTTTTCTTCAACGATCTGTGATATCAACTATACCATACAAAGATCTACAACTTTTACTTAAAATATTAATGTGGAAAATTCATTTAAGAGCATTTTTGGGGAGAGAAGGGGTTATGATTTTTCCTCTAAAGTGCTATTTCAGCTTTCTATACAATTCTATCATCTAAATGATATTAATTAGAATTAAATATGTTGTTGAAATTCCGAGTTTGAATAATATCGGATGACCGGAAGTGTGTTTTCGCTGAAAGGTATTTTCTACTTTTCTGTTATTTTCTCTAAAATGGCTCCAAAATGATTTTCTTTAAACTAAGAATATAAACTATACATATAAAGAGCTACAATTTTTATTTGTAAACATTTCTCCTGATAATGTCATTTAAGGGGGCTTTTGGTGGAGGAGTGGGGTTATGTTTTTCTATAATATGCTATCATAGTTGATCGTAAAATTTTACTCATCTAAACAAAATTATTTTATAGAAATAAATAGATGGCCAAAATTCCGAGTTTACCGGAATCGGATTACCGGAAATACAATTTTACAGAATAGGCTTCCGAGTTTTTTTGGAATGTTTTTGAAAACCGCTATAATGATTTTATTCAAAATCTTGGGATGCTAACTGCACAGATATATGCCTACCATTTTTATTTGAAATATTAATTAAAAAAATAGTCTTTTTATGAAGTTTTAAACCCAATGATATAATATTGCAAACACTCTAAACTCTAGTAAGAAAATGATAAGTTTGAAGAGAATAAGTCAATTATAACTATGAAAATTGCAGTAAGACAAAGTCGAGTGAGTGAGTGTTTCACACCAGATAATTTTTTGCAAATAAATAAGGTAAAAGTATTATTATATGTAGATACCAATTCAATCATCTCTAAAGCATTGCTGTTGTTGCGTTGGCGTTTTAAAGTTGCAATTTCAGCTGGGTCTTTTGCACCTGTATTACAGTCCCATCTGGTTAATCCTAATTATGGTTTCTCGATTATCATCTTACGTTATTATCCCTTGCAGACAATCCCAGTCATAAGTCGTCAAAATTGTCAGTACCTGGTGCCATCAACTCGTCTATCTCCGGCCCCATTTTATCCATCCGGGAGACCTTTTTCAAAAATTTAAAGGCCTTCTCTGTAACAGCTTACCAAAGAGAGTAAAGAGAAGTGAAACGAACCCAACCACTCTTTCGGATTGGAGTGGGAGAAACTGTATAAATACAGCGACGGACAGTCCATGGGGATATAGTTCGATACAGTTCAATATAGTTCACTACAGTTCATCATCTCGCCCAGTCACTTCGTGTCATTTTCATACCACTCTACACTACCATTCTCTATTGTAAAGTCCAGACAGACTGTGTCTCTTTATTATTATTATACATTGTTAACCAGTTTAACCAAATCTTCTTATTCCATCAACCACACCTAAATTCTCTCCACCTAACACATCCATTATATTCTCTATTTCTTGGTCCTTGTTACCAAAGGTCTCTTCCAATTTGCTTGTAAGCCTTACACATAGACTTTCCTGGTGACATTTCCCGCATTCCTCAAATATAGGTCTAACCGTGACAGAAACTCCACATTCTTCACAGCCTCTTGGAGGCTGTCTTAGAAACAGAATTAGGATGTTCTATCCTAATTCTAGACAGTACCACTTCCTCTCTTCCTGACTATCATAATGACGTAAACCAAGAACTAGGTAAACTCTTTTATACTGCCTCAACTTATTTGATGACTTTAGTTCTCTTCATTTCCATATCCATTTCTGTAAGGATATAGATTTCAGGGAAATTTTCAGAACCATTGCTGGCAAAATTCTGTTCAAGAATAGCCCAAAATGTTGAACTTCTTTGGCAGCTTTTTTTTTTTTGGCAAGGACATTTCCTTTGATGATACCAACATTTCCGGGCACCCAAAGCAGTGTAATTCTCTTATCCCAAAGCTTCAGAAATAGATCCCGAATGGTTTGGATCAATGGATGTTCAGTATGTAATTTCGATGGAGGGGGAGTTATAGCAGTTCTGGAGTCATTGCAAATGAGTTATAGTTATTTGCTTCCTCTTTAATATAATCAAATTAACCCTACGGTGAATACGCTATATCTATGTATCTTCCAGTTCAAACATTCTACCTTCATCCATAAGCATTCTTGGAGATGTTAATTTGAATATTGTTCAACAATTTTTTATTTATTTATAAAAATGTTTATATAAAACATCCCTTACAAGACAAGATTTCTTAATGCCACCATTTTACTACTTGCAGCAAGCTATGTAAATTACATCATTAAACACTGTCATAAAATAGTTTACACTGTATCAAAATGTTACATTTTTCCCCTCAAACAATATTAATTAGACATAATACAATCACAATAAATATTTAGTTATAAATAATATAAATTTATAGTTACACTTTATGTGTTATTATACTATTATTAAATGGCAAATAGGTATAAAATATGAGGTATATATATAGCAGCATAACTTCTTTGAAAATGTCTTTGTCGCACCGCCCTCTACACAATAAATATGTTTCTATATAAGGAAATGTACTGATAAAATTCTTTGGACATTGTTTAATTTCTGTTTAAACTACTTAAGAGAATACATACACGTACACACACACATATATATATAATATGTAATAAAGAAGAAACAAAAGCGCTTATAAACATATGCAATCAAGGTTATATTGCTTAGTGTATAAAGAATTTTAATTAATAACTCTTATTGACGACATTAATGTGGGTTTCAATGATTTATTTTTTTTTTTTTTTATTTTTTTATTTTTTACATTTAACGAGCTTTAATGTGAAAAAAAAAAAGAAGAAAGACTAGTAAAGAGAAGTAATTTATTAATCTTGTTCTTGCGATTAATAATTATTAAAATACTAATCATAACAATAAAATATCATACTATGGAATAAATAATAATAATCATTAGAAATTTATTCTTAATATGAATAAATTTTTTTCAAACTCTGAAAATTTCGTGCACAAAAAAATATTAGGTTATTACTTCTGGATTGCCTGCAAATCAGCCATAAGCGATTTATTCTAGCGCATATTGAACTATTCAGATTTTCATCTATAAAATTAAGTTCTATTTATAATTAGCCATTAAAAAAAAAAAACAATATAACATTTAGAATTTATACCTTATTGCATTTTTCTTTTTATTTGTTCATTCACTAGTGAGAAAGAAAAGACGATTACAGATTTAACAATGACTGCTCATGAATTTTTGTTGTGGGGTATAAATCGAAATCTCTTTCCAAATTGAAAAAACTCCGGTGCGAAACACTAGCTAACACGACTTTTTCGTACTGCCGGGTTCAAGTTCAGTACTTATAATGGATATATAGGGTGGAGAGAATTTGTGTGGTTGATGAATTAAGAAGAAGACTTGGGTTAACATTGGTTAACTAATATATTAATAAGTAGAGACAGACTGCCTGGGGCTTTACAATGGACGAATGTTTAAGGTAGAATGGTCAGAGTAATGACACCTAGCGATTGGATGTATTGAACTGAATTCTCAACTGTGTTTTTATGGATTGTCCGTTGCTATATTTATACAGTTTCTCCCACTCCAGTCCGAGAGAGTGGTTTTGGGTTTTGTTTTCTCCTTTACTCTCTTTGCTGTTACATCAAATATAATGGATGTATAGGGTAGAGAGAATTTGTGTGGTTGATGAATTAAGAAGAAGACTTGGGTTAACACAGGTTAAATTAATAAGTAGAGACAGACTGCCTGGACTTTACAATGGATGAATGTTTAAGGTAGAATAGAAGCGGGGGGGGGAGCCTCATTCCACTGCGACCTACAAATTGAGGTCTATTGTGGATCCCCTTAAGTTACAGAACAGCCCCCAGCTTTGCCCTCCTAATCAATCCTAGCAAAGCTGAGAGCGGCTCCGTCATGAAGCTTTCAGCTTCGGGATTGCCCGTCCCCAATTGAAGAAACCTAATCCTCGCCAGGCCGGCGCACTCACAAAGGATGTGCGCCGGGGTCTCCTCCTCTACCTTGCAGAATCGGCATACCGCACTATCCGCAAGTTGTAGGTGGTGCATGTGTCTATTCAGCCTACAATGCCCTGTTAGTAGACCCACAATTAACCTTATATCCCTTCGGGTCTGGCTCAGTAGGTCTCTGGTAAATTTAGGCAAATGTCTTTTAATGAAGAGCTTTGCCTGCCTCTGTCCTGGTGTTCCCTCCCACCAACGCAGACGCTGATCTTCTATCCAACCCCTGATAGAAGTTTGGATGATACTCCTGGATAAGCCGCAGAAGGGATCGGGGCCTATAAAGTTATCCTGCGAACCCTTCCTCGCTAGGGCATCCGCCCTCTCATTGCCCAGGAACCCCGCATGTCCCGGCACCCAGGCGAGTGTCAGTTTATTCCGAGTACCCACCTCGGTGAGGGCAAGTAGGCAGTCCCACACCAGTCTTGAGACTATTTGGTGTGAGGAAAGTGCCTTCAGGGCTGCCTGACTGTCGGAGTATATGGCCACTCTTCTACCCACTGTCCATGTTTAAGGTAGAGTGGTTAGAGTAATGACACTTAGCGATTGGATGTATTGAACTGAATTCTCAACTGTGTTTTTATGGATTGTCCGTCGCTATATTGATACAGTTTCTCCCACTCCAGTCCGAGAGAGTGATTTTGGGTTTTGTTTCTCCTTTACTCTCTTTGCTGTTACAGTGCTAACCCTTAGATTATTTTTTTCTTCCTAGAAGCCGCTACAGCTCACTGTTCGATGAAGTAAAAGTGTAGGCTGTAGCGAGAGAACACTGTCCACAGATCGGCAATGAACTGAGAAGTCTCCGGGCGCTAATGACCATAGATGTTGACGCGCCTTAAATAAATAATTAAAAAAAAATGTATTTAATTCTATCCACTTTCTCTTACTCCAATTTAATACAATTTAATTAACAAATTTTCTCTTAAATTGCAAAGTTTACAATGTTCAGTATGGTTGGCCATAAAAAAAAGTTGCTAGATATTATAATTGTATAAATGAGCAGACTTAATAATATGGATCGCCTTTTGGCAAGACCAACAAAGCTAATGCAATTTAAATTAAAATCTGATGCTTAATGAGGCAACGTTTCAAGCCTTTGGATCAAGCCTATATCAGGGCATTGAGTGTTTTTTTCTCCTTTCTCTTAATTCTGGTAAGAGGAAGTATTGAGATCATGTCAAATTTTCGAAATTGCGTTTTTAATTGGTTGAGTTTGTGGTCCCTTGAGTACGAGAAACATGTTTTTAGCGAATAATCTGCGTGAATTGTGAACAAAAGAACGCAGGAAGATACAAATTTGGTAAATGATTAATCTATTATTCCTACCAAATCAAGCTGTGAGGATCAAGGAAATTATATAGTGAATACCAAGCTCCCTAACAGCTCCCTAACAAGAAGGTTTAGGTCAGTATCCATGAAACATAGGAGCGATGTTACTGATAGGATTTTTGGTTTTGTTTTTTTTACGATTTCATTGAAAATAGATCCTACGATTTTCTTTCAACTTTCAATATTATCTACATTCATAAATGCCTATCACTTTTATTTGTAAGATTTTTTCCGGGAAAATGGTTTGGGGGGGGGAGGGAGGTCGGTTTTGGAAGGACAGCAAAGTTAAGCTTTCCAGCAAAGTACTAATTCAAGTATGATTTTTGGTTTTAGGACCTAATTATTATTATATTATAGCAAACAGGAAGCATTGCTAAAATTCCAAATTAGAAAAAAAAATCAAAGGATTTTTGTGAATTTTCTCAACAAAAAAAAAGGGGGGGGCTAAAACGATTTTCTTTAAGCTTGAAATGTTAACTATTTTTACTTTCTCTTACTCCTAGTAAGAGGAAGTATTGTAATCGTGTCAAATTTTCAATATAGAGTTTTCACCGGTAATATCCGTTTTAAGGTCCCCTGAGTCCAAAAATGTGGTTTTCAGTGTGTGTATGTGAACAGCCTAGCTCAAAAACAGAAAAACTGTAGAAAGTTGAAACATGATATTACGTTTAGGTATCACCATGGGATTTGACGGTGCGATATCTGTGTCACAATTCTTCAACCGAAAGTATCACTTTACTAGTTGTTTTTTTTACGTTTTTGCGATTTTCTCAAAAATGGCTCCGACGATTTTTTTTTAAACTTCGTATATCAACTACACATACAAAGAGCTACAACTTTTATTTGAAACATTTCTCCGGGAAAATTCATTTAAGGGCAGTTATGGAGGAAGGGGGTGGGGTTAGGTTTTCATCTTAACTGCTATTTCAGTTTATTAGACAATTCTGTCATCTAAATAATGTTTAATTAGAATTAAATATGTTGTTGAAATTCCGAGTTTGAAAAAAATCGGATACCCGGAAGGTGCGTTCGTTTTAACACTTTACTAAATGATTTTTTTTCACTTTTTTGCGATTTTCTCAAAAATGGCTCCGACTATTTTTTTTTTTTTTTTTAACATCGTATATAAACTAAGCATGCAAAGATCTACATCTTTTATTAAAAACATTTCTCTGGGAAAATTCATTTAAGGGTACTTTTTAAGGGAGGAATGGGGTTACTGCCATTCCTCTAAAGTGGTATCATAGTTGATTATATAATCCTATTATCCAAACAAAATTAATTAGAAATAAATAGATAGCCAAAATTCCAAGTTTCAAGAAAATTAGTAAACCGGAAGTGCGCATTTACTGAAAAGTTTTGTCATTTTTCGAAGAATTTCTTTATATTTGGTACACAAACTATATCATTTGTCAATTATAATTTTGAGAACAGGAGAAGAGAAAGTTGTGTGAGTGTTTCACACCAGATTTTTTTTTAAACATTTTTCTGAAAAAATTGATCTAAGAAGTATTGTTTGGGAGTGACTGTCAATTAGGTTTAAATTTAAGTGCTACATGCTATGTTGGTTGAGCCAGAAGAGGTCGCTACCATAAAAGTTACACTCAAGGATACATATATAATTCCTAGCATCTTTTCTATGACAAATCCAAATAATTTTTTTTTCTAAACATTGCTTGCTTATTGCAGGAAAATTGGTCATTTAAAAATTTGTTATTAATCGCTGTGGGGAGAATGTAGTGATCATTATCATCTTCTGACAGATTTGTATGAAATAGAAAGGGGGCGTAAAACCAACATATTTCATGGACGAACTTCAAAAATAAGACATTTGTACATGTCTACGTAACGCCTAAGGATTCCATTAAATGTGCTATTTAATTTGCTTCCATTAAGTTCGAATAATAAATACATCGTGAAATTGAATTTTTTTTTTAATATATAGGTAAATACAATAGGAAAACATCGCATCAATTAAAGACAAAGTTATGTGGGGCTTCTTCCTGTTTCTTTTTTTTTTCCCAAAGAAAAGACATATTAACGTTACCAAATAAAGTGTTGATTAACTAAACTAAGTGGCTCCAAAAAAAAAAGAAAATTGATAGTCTAGAGGTGGTGTATAGGATTTGTGGTTTTCGGTCAGCAGCTAGGGGGAACGTTTGCCCTTGACCATGATGAATGGCCAGGTGTAGTCGAAAAGGCCAAGGTTTCTTACAACCGAAACCGCACTGCCACTCAAATAGAAGAAGTACTAAACAAAAACACCAAAAAAATATACTAATCTCTAGAGGAATCGTTAATCATTACATTATCTACTAAAAAAAAATCTCGTGTGAAACACTCATACAACATTCTCTTACTCCTCATAATAATTATTATGATCTCAAAATTATAATTGACAAATTTTATAGTTTTTGTACCAAATTTAATGAAATTCGTCGGAAACTGAAAAAAAAAAACTGTTCAGTAAAAGCGCACTTCCGGTTTACAAATTTTCTTGAAACTCGAAATTTTGGCCATCTATTTATTTCTAGTTAAATTTTTTTTTCGAGGATACAATTGTATAATCAACTATGATAGCACTTTAGAGGAAGTTGTAACCCCTCCCCTCCCCTAATGTGCCTTAAATGAATTTTCCCAGAGAAATGTTTTTAATGAATGATGTAGATCTTTGCATGTTTAGTTTATATACGAAGTTTCAAGAAAATCATCGCAGCCATTTTTGAGAAATCGCAAAAAAGTGAAAAAAATCATTTAGTAAAGTGTTAGAACAAACGCACTTCCGGTCATCCGATTTTTTTCAAACTCGTAATTTCAATAACATATTTAATCCTAATTATCATTATTTAGAT
Source organism: Triatoma infestans (assembly GCA_011037195.1). NCBI lineage: Eukaryota > Metazoa > Arthropoda > Insecta > Hemiptera > Reduviidae > Triatoma > Triatoma infestans. Next base: position 78,850 of record JAAEAF010003915.1, read on the forward strand.
GACAGAATTGTCTAATAAACTGAAATAGCACTTTAGATGAAAACCTAACCCCATCCCACCGCCAAAAGTGCCCTTTAATGAATTTTTCCGGAGAAATATTTCAAATAAAAGTTGTAACTGTATGTATGTGGAGTTGATATACGGCAAGTTAGAAGACAATTGGCGGAGCCATTTTAGAGAAAATCTCAAAAATTAAAAAAAAAAAAAATTAGCGAAGTGGTACTTCTGGTTGAGGAATTTTGACAGATAACGTACTGTCAGATCGCATGGTGGTACCTAAACGGAAATATCAAGTTTAAACTTTCTATGGTTTTTCGTTTTTGAGCTATACTGTACACATACATAAACACACACACACACACAAACACACATTTGCTAAAAACCACTTTTTGGACTCAAGGGACCTCAAAACGGATATTTCCGGTGAAAACTCGATATCGAAAATTTGACACGATCACAATACTTCCTCATACTAGGGAAGAGTAAAAAAAATAATATTTCATTTTTACTATCCCTTACTCCTTCATGGTAGGAAGAAGTATTGTGTAATCGTGTCAAATTTTCGTTATTAGGTTTTCACCGGAAAACCCCTGATTGGGTTCTCTGAGTTGTAAAAGTAATTTAGAAAATGCCCTCTGTGTGTAGGTCGACAAAACTCAAAAACAAAAAAATCACAGAGGTTGCTGAGAATTGATATTTCTTTAAAGTGTTAGCAGAGGACGCGAAATTAAGGTTTTGGTCAAAATCTGCAGACCGGAAGTACCATTTTACTGAATAGATTTTTCTCGTTTTTTCTTATGCGATTTTCTCGAAAACGTTTCAAACGATTTTATTTTTAAAACTCGGGATATAACTGAACATCAAATGAGCTAAATCTTTTTTTTTTTTTTTTTAACATCTATCCCGTTCATTTAAGAAGGAAGTCTCGGAAAGAAGTGATGTTAGGCATTCCTCTAAAGTGTCATTTCAATATTTTCAATATATTATAATGTTGCAAAAATTCCGACATAGAAGAAGAAAACGTGTTTATCGGATATCCGAATTTTATAGTATTTTTCGGATAGACAAATATATATATTTTGGATTATGTATAAACAAATAAATCAAAACTATGTAACTTGCAATAAGAGAACATTGTAAATGAAGTTTGTGCATTTTAAATATATTTTCTAGGTTCCAAATTTAGTTTTCTGTCATTGAATAGATCAAAGTAACAGGCAAGTAAGAAGACTAAAACACAACTTGATTTTTAAACTTAAAAAAAAAAAAATGCAGAAATCATTATTAAGTTGCGAGTTTGAAAAAAAATACATTTTATTCGAATCTATGCATCGTTGAACATACAGACAATCCCTTTATCCCTATCTGAAGATAAGATTTCTGAACGTATAAAAAGAACAATAGAAGAAGATATTGATGAAGAAGCAGACTGGATGGAAATGCCATCTGAATTAGATAAAATTAATGCCGAAGATGATATCGCAGTTGGAAAATATTGTGTTCCAAATTTTATCTTTAAACATTTAAATAAACCTCAAGACTAGCCGAACAAATGAATTTTTAAATATAGACCCTTTCCGAAACAGAGAAACACAAATTCAAATAAAAATTGTAAAGGGAAATGCAAATAAGTTACTTTAAAACAAGTAAAAAAAAAAAATCAAGATATTTCAGAGGCCAGCTGAAAAGGTGTTAAGAATAAGTAACAGATGCGTAACAATTAGCGTATAAATTAAGGCTTTATTTAACATTAAATGCATTTGTAATTAATGATTGATACTGTTTAAATATTTTTTTAATTGGTTATCAAAAGAAATCAATAAATTATCAACAGAAAATAAAAAATAGCTTTTTTCAATTTCTGGAATGTAAGCCTTTATACTCCGTAGTTCGTTGTATCCAAAAATAATAATCATAATAGTAATAATAATAATAATCTTTTGGACAAATACAGAATTATAGCGGAAATACAGAAATACAGTTACAGCGGACGGTACGAACGGAAATGACAAAATATTGCATGCACCACCGAAATTGTTGCAAAGAAAGATCTTCGTTTCCCCGTGATTGAAGGGGGAAGAGGATTGAGAGGGTGGAGGAGGTTTCATTGATATTGTGAACTTGCACACCAAGCAGACAAGTTCACACAGGGAGTACTTTTATTCGATTCAAGAAAGATTGATACTGCATGCGGCAATATGTCGAGCTTGACCCAGAATACACACCACTCAACCTAAGAAGCAGCAACGTAGACTTCGTAATTAAAACCGACGCGGAAAAATTACAATCCTGGAGAAGTAAGCCTCTACATGGAAATATTCGGGTGAACTTTGAAAGCCTGAAGTCGACAGGTTGGCGTCGAACGCATGGTGATACCAACGATACTTGTTCCCGGAAACGGAAGGTTTTATGATGACAATACAGGATCAAGTAATAAACACAATGAACTACCGCCGGTATATATTAAAAAAGATATCAGCATTACTGATGACCGGTGTAGATTATGTCATAGTGACCGGGAGACGATTCAACACGTGACGTCAGGCTGTCGAGCCATAGCGCAGACTCTATATAAAGACAGACACGACAATGTCGCCAAGCAGATCTAGCACTGAATAATGGATTACTTAAAGAATCCTTACCATATTATAAGTATCAGCCAGCAACCATAATGGAGAATGAAAGCTGCAGACTTTATTGGGACAGAAGTGTGATAACAGACCACCATACCTCACACAACAGGCCAGATATCGTCCTATTAGAAAAAGAAAAGAAAACTGTGCATTTAATAGATGTGGCGGTCCCTAACAATGAAAATTTGTCGTCCACCTACAACGAAAAATTCAGAAATATATTCAACTTCCCAACGAAATTAAGCAAATGTGGAATGTGTGGATTGGATTGTAAGGATAGTTCCTATTGTTCTTTCATCAACAGGCATGATTCCTACTTCTCTGAGGAGAAATATTCAGTCGCTATCTATTGACGAAAATTTATACATTAATCTGCAGAAGTCAGCTATGTATATTAGATACATGCCACATAGTGCGACATTTTTTTAGGTTTCTAATCTAAAATAGTTAATTTATATAGCTGCTTTCGAAAACAATTCCCAGCTATAAGATCCCCAGGATCTCACTGAGAACATGTAATAATAATAATAATAATAATCAGCCATACAGGCAGGGTGTGGCTGATTGATGTATCTGTCCCGGATGACGCCAACATAGCCCGCGCGTATACCACGAAATTGGCTAAATACAGGCCACTGGCGGCAGAAATATCTGTGTATGGAGAGGAGTCTCAGGGGTGGAGATAGTCCCGTTGATTATTTCAGCCACGGGACTTGTGCCGCGGTCGCTGGGGGAGGGCCTTGCATGATGGGAATCAGGAGCACCATCATATACGAGATGCAGCAGGCTGTGGTACTCCACACCTGCCGTATTGTAAGGGAAGTGCTAAGGGAAGACGCCAGAGACTAGCACCGACATATTTTTCTTTTTCTTTTGTCTTCATCATAGGACAATTGTCCGGTTCCAGTAGAAACCGTAATACCAAATACTGAAAACAGGTTCCTCCCTTGCCGGCGGGCCGCGAGGGATTGTAAAAAAAAAATAATAATAATAATAATAAAATAATAATAATATTAATAATAATAAATAATAATAATATGCACAATAGAATATTGTTCAGGCCGAAAGACTTTTTTCCCCAACATGTTGTACTTAAGCGTTGAAAATTATTGGAATGTGGGATGCTGCTGACACCATCATAAGGATGAGAAATCTAATAAAAAACTTATAAACAGTGAAGTCTAATTTGAGAGCACCATTATTAAGCAACTAAGTAAGATTTCAGATGGGAAAAAGTATAGGTATAAAAAAAATATATCAAAGAATTGCGACCATAATAAGATCAAGGCAAAAAAACAATAAAGGAAAAAACCCAAGAAAAACTAACCTTGTAATCTCAGCTTCAGAAATAAATAAATAAAAGCAATAATCAATATCCACTAAGATGAAAATAAAGGTAATAATTATAATAACAGATAATTAATATCATCTGGTTAATAATAATGATTTATATATCTATAAAGAAAAGATTCCTAAATGAACAAATTGTCTAGTTTAAACTTGTTAGTGATGATTACAAATCAAGTAAGAAGAAGTGTTACGCCAGCAAAGAAGGGAGTGGCCGCCAGATAACTTAGCCGCGTAAATGGGATAATATAGGAAGATTTGACGAATGACCTACTGTTCCACTGTAATAAAGTCGGACAGCTCAAATACTGTATCCTTTATTTATTTATTTATTATTTTATTATAATAAAATTGTTTTATTTATTTATGTTTTATGGCTGATTTATGTTTTTATTTTATATACACTCTGGTTTGACTCAAAGTTTTGATTTCTTATCAATACTCAAAAGTTAAAGAGAGAATGAAACACTAAGCTTAAGATTTATGTCATACGTTTGGTTTTTGCCTTCATTTCCTTTGTAGTTGTTGCCTTAGCATCAAAGCATTGAATGTTTTTTTTTTTTTAACTTTTTCTTACTTTCTCTTGTTCCTAATAAGAGGAAGTATTGCGATCGTGTCAAATTTTTCAAATTGACATTCTACCGGAAATATATGTTTTGAGGTCCCCCTGAGTTCGATTGTTTTTTTTTTTTTTTTTTTAGCGAAAGATCTGTATGTACGTGTGTTAACGAAAATATATCAAAAATAAAAAAATCGCTCCCCGAAAGAATCACTCAAACTCGATATTCCGTTTAAGTAATACCATCGCAATTCATACGAAGGTTTCGGTCAAAATCCATTTCAACCGGAAATATGACGTCTAGTTTTTCATGATTTTTCTCGAAAATGGTTACAATGATTTTTCTATAAACATGGAACGCTTATTGCACACAAATATTTTATAAAAACGCGCATTTTTATTTGAATTTTTTTTTTTTGTTCAAAATAATTTGATTTTTAGATAGGTAGTTTTGCAAAAATTATTAGCGTTAAATTTCAAGTATATGTGGTTTGTTCTATGGTTACAGGTTCTATGTTCTCTACCTGTTTGGTGTGGCAGAATGTTTTTTTTTTATCAACTCGGCACCACTGTAATTTTTTGTGTTAGAACAATTCAGCAAAATTTGAAGTTAAGATATTTTCAATTTACATATAATTATATTAACAAGATTAAGAGAAAGTTGTGTGAGTGTTTCACACCAGATTTTGTTTACTTTCTCTTACTCCTACTAAGAAGAGGAAGTATTGTAATCGTGTCAAATTTTCGATATCGAGTTTTCACCGGAAATATTCCGTTTTGATGTTCCCTGGAGTCTAAGCTAGTGGTTTTTATCAAATTGTCTGTATGAGAGTCTGTGAGTAAACAGCATAGCTCGAAAACGGAAAACCGTAGAAAGTTGAAACTTGATATTCCGTTTATCACCATGGCATCTGACAGTGGGTCATCTGTCAAAATTCCTCAACCGGAAGTACCACTTTACTTGTTAGTTTTTTTTTTACTTTTTTTGCGTTTTTCTCAAAAATGGCTCAGACGATTTTCTTCAAACTTGGTATAACAAATACACATACAAAGAGCTACAACATTTATTTGAAACATTTCTCCGGTAAAATGCATTTAAGGGCACTTTTGGGGGAGAGGTGAGGCTAGGGTTTTTATCTAAAGTGTTATTTCAGTTTATTAAACAATTCTATCATTTAAATAATGTTAATTAGAATTGAATATGTTGTTGAAATTCGGAGTTTCAAAAAAATCGGATAACCAGAAGTGCTGGTTAACTTTACCACTTTACTAAATGATTTTTTTTTTTTTCATTTTTTCACGATTTTCTCAAAAAACTCCTCCGACAATTTTCTTGAAACTTCCTATATAAACTAAACATACAATCATCTAAAACTTTTATTTAAAATATTTCTCTGGGAAAAATTCATTTAAGGGCACTTTTTAAGGAGGAGTTGGAGTTATGTTTTTCTCTAAAGTGCTATCATAGTTGATTATTCAATTCTATCATGCTAACAAAATTAATTAGAAATAAATAGATGGGCAAAATTCCGAGTTTCAAGAAAATTAGTAAACCGGAACTGCGCATTTATTGGGCAGTTTTCGACGAATTTCATTAAATTGGTGCACAAACTATAATATTTGTCAATTATAATTTTGAGAATTGGAATAAGAGAAAGTTGTGTGAGTGTTTCATTCCAGATTTTTTTTTTTCTTTAATTATCTTTAAACTATTATATCTTGATTTACTATTGCAGCTAATTTAATCTTTAATAACTGTTGCACATTTGATTAACTAAAATAGAATTATTGCAATATACAATTAGACTTTAATTGTTTTAAATTTTAATGCAGTTATATATCAATAATTAGTGTAATAGATCAATTTTAGTTATTAAAATATGCAATAGTTAAAGAAATGAGTCTGGATAGTAAATCAAGCTGTAAAAGTTTAAAAAAAAAAACTATTAAAAAATAAAAGTCACTGCCCTGATGAAGAACCGATGTAATGCTTGAAACTTTGGTACGTAGGATTTTTTTTTGCCCTATAACTCAAAAAAAAAAAAAAAAAAATTACTTTTATTTACTTGGGAATTAAGTTTTGCCGAAGTAAAGTGGTTATATTATTTATATCTCTACGAGAGAGTTTCATACCGGGAACAATGTCGGCATTTAATAGGGAGCTGAAGAAAGTTTGTAAGAAAAATTTGCTAAATAGACAAAAAGAAGCAATAACCAAATTGGAGGCAGTTTTACTTGTAATACTTGATGTTTCTGTCATTAAATTACCAAACCTTTAAAAATGAATTCATTACGATAAAACTGACAAAGAAGTTGAGGACAAGAAATCTGGAGTTGTTGTGGTGGTTTGGCTCCACAGAACTGGAAAGCATTAGAAACATTTTCCGTGTTAGCCTGCTTCATTTTGTGTTCATGGACCGGTTTTTCGGGCGTTCGCCCATTTTCAGGATGCGTTTTTCAGACAGTGTGGACAACACAGACTTGCAAAGAGCAAATTCAGTTTACACACACCTATATTTACGTCTATATTTTTTCTATTATGCATTTTGGTGTTTGAAGACGTAACAACCTATATCAGTCTGTCTGTTCCATGGAATAATGCTACAATATAATAATTATTAATAGAATTTTTGAATATATTTTATTTTTTAAATTTTTAATAAACTCAAATATTTTGGCGAGAATATTAATGTTTACAATTAAAGTGGGTAAAAACTGAATTTGCTCTGTGCATGTCTATGTTGTCACACTGTCTGAAAAACGCATCCTGAAGATGGGCCATACGCCCGAAAACGGTCGATGACCACAAAATGAAGCAGCAAGGCTACCACGGAAAATGTCTCTGAAAAACTGAAGTTATCACATTTTTTTTGTGAAATGTCTAAATAGATTGTCTATCATAAACTGTCCAAAAAAAAAATATGAATTTGGTTTTGGTGTATGCAATTATATTGGGGAACAATTTAATTGGATTTATCTTTAATTAGTTCATTAATACTCGCAATATTAACTCAGCGAATGGGAAAAGAGAAAGGTTTTTTTAATTTTTGAAAGTACGCGCTCAACTTTGGAGGAATTTTACGTCATCACTCCAATTGTCATAAACTAAACGCCAAATTTTATTTTTATTTTTTTTTTATTTACAACTTAAATTTTTCTTTTCACTTGGAAAATTTAAAGAAATAAATATGAAAAATTGCCCCCCCCCAAAAAAAAACTTTTTCTGGGCTTTTGCACATTTAAATCTCAAGAAAATATTTACGGATATCTGCCGGATAAGACTTTCTTTTTCCTTCCTGTAATCCTAGGAATTCACTTGACAGTTAATGCCCGTAAAATCTTGCATACTTAATTGAAAAGGTGTCAAAAGGGTGGGGGAAAAAAGAAGAAGCAAGAGTACCATGTGATTCTTCATATTATGCATTTTGGTGGTTGAACACGTAACAACTTTTTTATCAGTCTGTCTGTTCCATAGAATAACGCCGATACTATTCTTTGGAGCTACAATATAATAGTAATTATGATTAGATTTTTAATATATTTCATTTTATTACTTTTTAATTTGCTCAAATATTTTGGCGGGAATATCAATGTTATAATTAAAGAAGTTTATAAATAAACATTTTAAATTATAATATCTTCAGTGCTTAATTAAACAGTAGTCAATCCCTAGAAGAGATGTTTTTTAAAAAAAAAAGTAAAAATTATAAGAAATAATATTTAGATTTTCTCTCAATGAATGATTCAATTCATTCCTTCAAAATTAATCCTTATAAATTAAAAATTATTAAATTTTTCTTACCAAATTAGAAAAAAAAATAAAATAATATCCAAAACAAATTAATGTTTATATTCCATTCTGTTTAATACTCAAAAGTTGTTGTATTTCTGTAAAAATATCCACTTTTAATATATTGACTCCATAACAATGTTTACACACAATAAATAAACACTGATCGTATCGTCCACTAAGAACATAATCCACTAAAACACACAATTGCCGGTTGTCTGGGGGCGAGGTGACTGTTCGGCTCGTTGGTATACGAATAAAATAATTGTACGAAAATTTTGGTGATATAGTTTACAAATACGGAAAGAAAAAAAAAAAAATTGGAGATCTATAGAATAATATAAATTTAAAAAAAGAACAATAAAAATACTACTAGTAATTAAATAATAATAAAAAAATAAATTATTAATAACAATATTTAGCCGCAAACACACTGTACGAGTACCGAACTTAGACTGAGAGAATAGTTTATACGTCAGAAGGAAGGTCAGGTGGTCCGGTCGGTTGCCGCTGTTTGTACCGTCGAGTCAGGTGCAAAGGGTGGGGGCATTTCACTCTGTTGTAATGCTTGTGTCTCTGTGTGAGAGTGAAGCGTTATACTACTACTACTTCTACTATTATTATGGAGTAGGGATAAAAGTTGACTGGAGTTGAATTCTATAATGGATTGAAATCTTCCCGGCCAGCCAAAAGAAGAATAAAAAAATCCCACTAAAGACCCTTTCTCTTACTCTACTTCTCCGCTATTAAACTTACTGCTATTTTCTTCAAACTTACAAGAAAACTTTTTAATTATTTCTTAATGATGGTATTGTACAATATATTTAAGAAGAATGATTTTTCATAATAGCTTCTTAAAATTTCAAGGTTTTTCAAAATAATTGTTCGTAATTATAGAATATTTTTTCTAATGGAAAAGGCAGAACCAAAAAAAAGTGGTAAAAGATTTAGTTAAACTTCAAAGACATTCAAGACCGTATTCACCATCATTAGGAGCTACAGGCAAAAGCTGGAGTATAGAAAAGCTGCGCTGGCTGTTAATGTTGTTCGTTTAGTTGGATACCCAGGGAGCACGTTCAAACAATCTCGGGCGCAAATAACTTCACACCCTCCCCCCACCTTGTGTAATGGAATCAAGTCCTTGTCAAGGATCAGACACGTTTTCCGTCGTAGCCTGCTTCATTTTGTGGTTTCGGACCGGTTTCGGGCGTTCGCTCATCTTCACGATGCGTTTTTTAGACAGTGTGACAAAACAGACTTGCACAGAGCAAATTTTGTTTTCACACTCTCAAATCGCCGGCACACACGGGAGTATAGGGCTCGTGCTATCCTAACCAACTTAGGCAGCTACAGAATGTTTACAGTGTAGCGAGCGTCAGTAATATTGAACAACACGAATTGGAACAGTGTTTTTCTTTGTTTGTTTTTTTTTTTTTTTGGTATTCCTTCAAACGAAAATATGAACCACCACAACAACCTTGTCAAGGAAATTCGCCATACAAGCGCTGGATTCAGTATTCGCCAATATCAGCTATAACAACCGCTACCATCGTGCTTCTAGGCGCATCTTAACTGTGCTAATGCATATTACTATATAAAAAAAAAAAAAATCAGTAAGTGAAACACTCACACGGGAGAGGAGGGCAAGTGCTATCCTAACCAACTGAGGCAGCTGCAGAATGTTTTACAGTGTACCGAGCGTCAGTAATATTGAACAACACGAATTGGAACAGTGTTTTTTTTTTGTATAATTCCTTTAAACGAAAATATGAACCACCCAGCATCTTATCTAGGACAAGCGATAGAAAAACAAGGGAATTCGGAAAATATCACCATCTATTCTTTGTGGTTCTTCATCTATCTCTTTATGGAGCCTTTGATGGTGTAAAGAGAGAACAATATGGGGAAACGAAGGCTGTAGTGACCAGACTAAAACTTGCAATCCAAAGTTTCTATAAAGAAGCACGCAACTATGTAGGTACTTAGTAATATAAGCTCTACTGAGTTCGAGAAACTAAGCAGGGAGTTCGTCAGAGATGTTGTCTGAGTCCTCTACTTTTTAACATCGTATTAGACGAGGTATTGAAAAACTAACAAAAGAAAATGAGGAAAACACATATTGCCTATAGGAATGTGCATGCACTTAAGTGTCTTAACTCTCTGCGATCGCAGATGACGTTTCAATAATAGGTGGCAACGAAAGAAATCTCCATATAATAATAACATCCATAAAGAATTTCTCTTTGTCAAGCTCACTCCACGCTATGGACGACTTTCGCAGCTAAGCCTCTCAATAGAAGCTGTATAGTTCACACCCAAAAAGGAAGAGAAATAGAAATATAAAATGACGGCAATCTGAGAGCTTTATCAAGTCACAAGATCAAATTTGAAAAGTTAAGAAATCATAAGAAAAAAACTTTGAATGACTATAAACCAACATCTGATAGGAGTAAGTAAACACTAAACAAGCTATCACCTAGAAAAACAGCTTGCCAAGCATTACTGTCCTACTTTTTACAAGCCAGTCTTCACCAAGCTATCTAATCCAGTGGATTTATTAGAACAAACGATTGGAAACAAGAGTTGTAACTTAGCTACGTCGCTCTTCAAGCGATTTATATCAGCCGACATTCGCTTGATCATTGTATCCTCTATATACTCGCTTCACCTTTCTCAGTAAAAGTAAAAAAAAAAGTAAAGTAATGCCTATTTTTTTCAGGCTTAACGTCCAACTACCAAATTAGGTGTCGTGAACGGGGGCGGACACTACTTTACTGTCAACATTTTTTTAAACAAATATAAAATTTAGCAGTTATACGCTGGATTCGAACTGGGATCCTCCCACTTACAAGTCCATGCTCATAACCACTACATCAACACCCGCCCCCACCTTTTTCAGTATATTGTAAAAATAGAATTTGTGTAAAATGGGCTAATGTATTGGATTTCATTAAACACTAAATCCAGCTACCAAAAGACTGGGACTTTTGTTTCTAACAGCGTCATTTAAAACATCTTTTCGTTTAAAGGAATTATACAAAAAACAAAAACAAAAAACTCTGTTAAAATTCAAATGCGTTGTTCAAGATTCTCTAGCTGCCTCAGTTGGTAGGACGGCACTTTTCCTCCTTCTTCTCCTAACTTGTATACTTATATTTCAGGACAAATGAGCAAAATTTGCAATTTAAAGAAACGTTGTTACTATATTTAAAACTGCCTTAAGAGGAATAGAAGAATGTCTGTGTGAGTGTTTCACTCCGATTTTTTTTTTTATACAAATAGGTGGAAATCAGAATTCTTGATCTTTAGTGACCTATTCTAAATCTTTTGGATCGTTTTTGTGTCGCTGTGCCATATAAAATGTATAAAAGACGCCTACAATTATTGTTGCCAACTTGTGTGTGGTTCCTTGGATCATTTATCAATAGAATAATGAGTATTCGATGATGGATAAATATTGGATATTGAGAATTTGCGATTTGAATAAGTAATTCATTGAACCCATTTTCTTTGATATCTTCTTCTGCTTTTTTTTTTTTTTCGGATTTTGCTATAATTTCTTCGTCTTACTAAACTGATTCGAAATTGCTAATTTCTTGGAAGCACTCTTCGATCAATTTTCATAGGTCATTAGCTGCAGTTTTTCGTCAATCTTGATGGAATAATTTCATCAACAAATAAAATGCAAGATATCAATCAATAGGTGCAAGATCCTTTTCTGCGACACGCAAAACAATAATGGTTTCTGTATCTTCCATTTTTTTTTTTTGGAGGGGAAACATTAATCCCATATGTTGGTCATTAATACGAGTAAATCTTTCTTACTAAACTTTCAGTTGCTTTTGAAATGTGACACCTTGCTTTTCAGAAAATCTTCATTTTCACAGTTAATAACTATATTTAGTATTTTCTTTAGTAAAAATAGATATATAGAAATTTAAGGATTATACTTATCAGACCTTATCTCCACCTGGCAAATGAAGAGATCAAGAAAGTCCACTAAAACATCGAATCCAACCTAGGTCAATTACAAAAACTTCCCAGTGATCTGGGTGTTCGTGACTATCGAACTCATACAATCTACCGAGCTTTGCAATTTATCAATGAAATTGGTCATGGAACAAATGGCAGATCGTGCGGAACCCAGTTTTGATAAAACTTTGCCCTAGGATACTTCTATTCAAATTTCTTGTAAGAATGTTTCCAATAAAATCTAGAAGACTTTTTTTTTTTTTTTTTTTTATACATCTCAAGAAAAATTACAAGTAAGTAAAAACTACGTACTTTGAAAAACTGCGTGAAACTTAAAAAAAAAAAAAATCAAAAATTTAGTCACTACAATGAATACAATTTAATTTAAAAAGCAAAATCTGTAAAATTGCAAAGTTTAGAAACGATTAGATGGGCTGGTCATACAAAAAAGGTGTTAAGGATTATACATACTTGGAGTAGATACTGTTGGCGTCCTTTGTCTCAAGAACAAGTAGCGACAGTTTAAATTTAAAAGTAACTGAGAGGTCTCCGAAATCCAGCTAAAATCTATTATTGGAATAAATATTCAATTAAAAGTGGTAAGTTTCTATCTGAGCAGTAAGCATTTCAAGTTTAAAGAAAATCGTTGTAGCCGATTCCGAAAAAACACCAAACGAAAGCCACAGCAACGAAATATTATCATGACAATAATTTTGTAGCTATTTGATAGGCACAAAGATGGAGAATAAAGGAAATGAATAGAGATTGACTTTAATAAAGGAAGAAACAGCTAAGAAGTAAACGAATACTGTGTGAATAATTGACAAACTTTGAAGTTACTAGAGGAAGACTAGAAGACTATAGGACGTACAATAAGAAAAGAAAGCAGACATCCTATTTTAATAGGAGACTTGAAGGTAATTAAGAGAAAAAAGTTTAATCCTGCAGTAATGATTAATTCTAAATATTTAATAAAGACTTTAAGATATCAAGCGAGGATAATGATGATTATGAAGTGTTGAAAGTTGGAAATGGAGGAGGACATCGTCAACGGAAGAGCTCTATATTAGATTATCCTCAGGGCCGAGAACTAGTAGAGATTTAAATTACTCAAAGTGTACGAGACAATGACCATTAGATAATTAATATAATTTAAGAAAGTAAGCGATTGTGTAAAAATTTTCGAAATTAAGCTTGATTCGAGAACCCCTGATATGAAAATATGTTTTTGGCAAATCGTCTGTGTATGTGAACAAAATAATCTCAAATCGCAGGCAGGGCAAATTTAATATTCCATTTAAATACCAAAAGCGCATCGGATACAAAAGTATCTATTAAAAGCCGTCGACCGGAAGTGTTACCTTACTACTTTTTTCCCCCAGTTTTACGCTATTTTCCAAAAAGGCTCCAACGATTTTCTCAATACTTACAATATTATGTCGACAGTATGGATTCACAGACCCCAAAGAACCACCCAGGATCTTATCTAGGACAAGGGATAGAAAAACAAGGGAATTCGGAAAATATCTCCATCTATTCTTTGTAGTTCTTCATTTACCTCTTTGTAGAGCCTTTGATGGTGTAAAGAGAGAACAATATGGAGAAACTCTAAAAAAGAAGGACTTCCTAACCAGGCTACAACTTACAATCAAAAGTTTTTATAAAGAAACACGCAACTATGTAGGTACTTAGTAGTATAAGAACTATTGAGTTCGCGAACTAAGCAGGGAGTTCGTCAGAGATGTTGTCTGAGTCCTCTACTTTTTAACATCGTATTAGACGATGCATTGAAAAACTAAAAAAAGCCTATAGGAATCTGCATGCAGTTAAGTGCCTCAATTCGTTACGAACGCAGATGACGTTTCAGTAATAACTGCCAACGAAAGAAATATCCATATAATAATAACATCCATAAAGAAAGCTTACTGATTAAAAGTAAAAACAAAAACTATGGCGATAGAACGGGAAAAACGAGATATCGTGATTATGTATCCGGGAATCATCTAGAACTGTTCAGATAGCATAAATATTTAAGCCGCATATTATTGAGAATAACAGCATTAATTAGTCAACAGTCTAAACCACAAGATACTCCCTTGAAACGCAAATATTTCGTGGAAAAATGAGTATCCTTAAGCACTGGAGCGCCATTTGACTTCAAAGCATGAAAGTTGCTTACAAATGCTGGAAATGAGATTTTCCCGGAAAAATGAAGGTAAATCGATGATAGATCGCATGAGAAATACAACAATGTGAACCAACCTACAGCCAACTAAGCATCCCTAGAAGAAAACGTACTTCGGTGATTGGGACTAATTCTCAGAATCTAAGCGAATAAAATACCTAATGTATGAAGCGAAGCCGGAGGGACGACAACAGTGGTCGACTCAGAACTATTTGGGAAGAGGTTTTAAAAAAGTGACTGAAAAGAAAACCTAAAATTTTATACTGGGCTGTGCGACACTGAATGGATGGAATAGTTGAAGTCATGACGTATGGGAAAAAAAATGAAGAGGAATTAATTAGCCTAAAAATAAAAAACCGAGAAGACTGGAAAAACTTGCAGAAGATAATATTCGACACTGTACAAACAGTAGAGAAGAGGTCATGATTATGAATGGAGAAGAAAATGAAGTATATCTCATAGGACTATGATTTTGTTAAGGGCATACTCATTTTGAATCTGATGATGGCCAGGCCTAAGCCTTAATTCAAAAGATAATTAAACTGAGACAATTTTTTTTTTGCTGTTTACCAATCTTTTTACTGAATAATAGGTGCATATCGTTTTATTTTCCACAAAAACTATATTGAAGGGAATTCTAGAGAAGCAGTTGCGGGCAGCTTTTCTTCAAAGTGACCTGTACTGAAATGTTCTGAAAAACATTATAATGTTTTAAGATATATTAGATGAAAAGCTAAAATTTTAAATTTTAAAAAAAAAATCTGTTAACCAGAATTGGCTACTTCACAGAATTGATTTCTGAATTTTTTACGAATTCTCGAAAATATTCACGTCTATTTTATTCAATAAATTAGGAATTTAAGTGCATAAATATGTACCACCTTTCACTATTATTTATTACTTTCTCTTACTCCTAGTAAGAGGAAGTATCGTAATCGTGTCAAATTTTCGATATCGAGTTTTCACCGGAAATATCCGTTTTGAGGTCCCCTGAGTCCAAAAAGTGGTTTTTAGCAAATGGTCTGTGTGTGTATGTATGTGAACGCATAGCTCAAAAACGAAACATCGCAGAAAGTTCAAACTTGATATTACGTTTAGGTATCACCATGGGATCTGACGGTGCGTTATGTGTCAATATTCCTCGACCGGACTGTACCACTTTACTAGTTGTTTTTTTTACGTTTTTGCAATTTTCTCAAAATGGCTCCGAAGATTTTCTTTAAACTTGTTATATCAACTACACATACAAAGAGCCTGCAACTTTATTTGAAACATTTCTCCAGAAAATTCATTTAGGGCACTTCGGGGGGAGGGGCGGGGTTAGGTTTTCATCTAACTGCTGTTTCAGTATATTAGACAATTCTGTCATCTAAATAATGTTAATTAGAATTAAATATGTGTTGAAATTCCGAGTTTGAAAAAAAATAGATAACCGGAAGTGCGTTTTTACTGAATATAATTTTCATTTTCTGGTATTTTCTCGAAAATGGCTCCAACGATTTTCTTTAAACAAGCGTTGTTACTAACATATAAAGAGCTACAACTTTTATTTGAAACTTTTCCCCTGATAAATTCATTTAAGGGGACTTTTGGGGGAGGGGGGTTATGTTTTTCTTTAAAATGCTATCACAGTTGATTATACAATTGTGTCATCCAAAATGAAATTACTAGAAATTAATATATGACCCAAATTCCGAGTTTGAAGGAAATTAGTAAACCGGACAGTTTTACTGGACAGTGTTTTCACTTTTCGACGAATTTCATTAAATTTGGTACACTAACTATAAAATTTGTCAATTATAATTTTGAGTACTGGAGTAAGAGAAAGTTGTGTGAGTGTTTCACACCAGATTTTTTTCTAGGTATATCGGGAGTCCCTATGAGTTAGGCTTACCTATAACATTACCGCTTTCCTAAAAAAATGCCACTTCGAAATTTAATAAAAATTTTCTTATTTTTTAATAAAATTTATCAGCAGAAACTTTCGAGAACCAGTAAATGATAACCCAGTATAAATGTTTATAGTTTTCGTAGTGATAGGCTAAAGGTTGTGGAGGTATCTAAACAACCTGCATAGCTTTTATTTCTTTTCTAATTTTTTTACTTTTTTTTTCACCCAGCTTCCTTAAGACGATAAAAAAAACTCTTCTTATACCTTCCTGCTATAGAAGTGCTTGTATAAATGGAAGACAACGCCAGGTGAACTTGGTACACCTGCCCCCATTGTTACAGTAAAGGCCTGTAAAGATTCTTACCCTATTCTCCTTATATCTCTCACTCTCTAGTATATATAAGATAAGCGCTCTCCACTATTTGTATATCGTCCTACAAAAAAAAAAAACAAAGTTTTTTTTTTAAGATAAGTGTGAAAAAGGGAATAATTTGAAAAGAATTTTCTATCAGTTTTTTACCCCCTCCCCCCCAAATAATCTGATGTGAAAACACGTCATTCTTTTATTCCTTTTAATACAATTATATATAGTATACCAAATTTTCATTAAACTCAATGGGAATTTTAATATTTGTTCTAAAAAAAAATCTGGTGTGAAACACTCGCACAACTTTCTCTTACTCCAGTACTCAAAATTATAATTGACAAATTTTATAGTTAGTGTACAAAAAATTAATGAAATTCGTCGAAAAGTGAAAACACTGTCCAGTAAAACTGTCCGGTTTACTAATTTCCTTGAAACTCGGAATTTGGGTCATATATTAATTTCTAGTTATTTCAATTTGGATGACAGAATTGTATAATCAACTGTGATAGCATTATAAAGAAAAACATAACCCCCCTCCCCCAAAAGTCCCCTTAAATGAATTTATCAGGGGAAAAGTTTCAAATAAAAGTTGTAGCTCTTTATATGTATAGTTAACAACTATGGTTTAAAGAAAATCGTTGGAGCCATTTTCGAGAAAATACCAGAAAACTGAAAATTATATTTCAGTAAAAACGCACTTCCGGTTATCTATTTTTTGTCAAACTCGGAATTTCAACAACATATTTAATTCTAATTAACATTATTTAGATGACAGAATTGTCTAATATACTGAAACAGCAGTTAAGATGAAAACCTAACCCCACCCCTCCCCCCGAAGTGCCCTTAAATGAATTTTTCTGGAGAAATGTTTCAAATAAAAGTTGTAGCTCTTTGTATGTGTAGTTGATATAGCGAATTTAAAGAAAATCTCCGGAGCCATTATTGAGAAAATTGCAAAAACGTAAGAAAACAACTAGTAAAGTGGTACTTCCGGTTGAGGAATATTGACACATAACGCACCGTCAGATCCATGTGTGATACTAACGTATTCATTTTGATCTTTCTACTATTTTTCGTTTTTGAGCTATGCGGTATCTATCATTCACATATCATACACACACACTGGTCCACAACACACATACAGACCATTCGCTAAAAAACCACTTTTTTGGACTCAGGGGACCTCAAAACGGATATTTCCGGTGAAAACTCGATATCGAAAATTTGACACGATTACAATACTTCCTCTTACTAGGAGTAAGAGAAAGTAAAAATATAGATTTAAAGGGGATAAGTAGCCACCTATAATAATCTTGACAGTTACAGAAGTGATGATTAAATTATGGCCTAATAGAACGCTCTAAAAACACTGAACTTGACCCCTACAAATTCCCCCAACAACTATTCAAAAATAATTCTTTTTTTGACATAAATATTTCTTTAAATATGATTTTTTTTTTTTTTCATTATTAAAATGTTAAAAATTTTTAATTATTTTTCCATGGTAATATTACGAACTAGTTATTTTTAATGTTAATAATTTCTTTTAAAACATAAATATTTTGTAATGCTCATGATTCGAAAAAAAATAATCAATGTTAATATTTTTTTCCAATGTTAATTATTACTTTAACTTGAAAAAGTAAACATTTTTACAACTGAAGCAGCCTAAGAAAGATTTTCATTATCTATTTTTATTCTATATGATTGAGTTATGCTTTGATTTGAATTATGATTTCTTTTTTTCATGATTGTAAATACTTGTATTTTTTTTTTTTTATTACTGCCATGGACTATAAGTTCATAAATTCATTCTGTTCCTTTCTCTCCTTCGTTTTAAAATGACACAAGAAGACATCATTATCGCTAGCTTCAACATCACTAGCTAGCTTGCAACATCACCATCGCTAGCTTTCAGCATCCTTAACTAGCTCTCAACGAGACCAATCATTAGCTGCTACAGCATGATCTAGTTTCCATCATCATTGCTAGCTTTCAACAACACTGGCTAGCTCGCAACAGCTTCATCATAAAATGTAATTGGTGTGTTGAGTTGTTGTAGTTTGTAGTGGCTTGAGTGGTTTTGTAAAAAAGGCTTATGTTTGTAAGTTTTAAGAGAGAAAAATAACAAGAATAATTAAGAAAACACTGGTAGATTAAATTTTAATATATTCTTTAAAGATATTTGAATACTATTCAATAGCACAGCAATATGTTTATTATTTTACTGAAATTAGTTGGAATAAAATCTTATGTTTTAACTTATATCTAGCAGTGATTCCTGAAGTGTTCTGCTTCGGTGCCTCTTTCAGACTATCTTGAAGGAATGCCTTCTAAAATTGTTCGTTCAAAACTTCCTCTGTGAGAAGAAGGGGTAGACAATGCTAACAAGGTTCATGGACTCTAAAAGACAATGGTGGTCTTCTACCTGAATAGTCCTTTTACAAGGGAATGTTATATTTTCCTTGATATTTTTGATTATTTCAAATTAAATATATTTTTATATTTCTGGCATCCATCACAATCCTTAGCTTTCTGCATCAAAAGCTAGTTTTCATTAACTTAGCTAGTTTAAACAACCCAGAATAGCTGCAACAACTCATAGCCAAACAAGATGTGCTACACACATACATTCATCCGCCCGCGCTAATTTTCCACACAAGAAAAATTTCTTCAGAAGGGGGGATGAAATAACAGCAAGAGAAGCTCAGCAACTACAGAGAGCAAGAGAAGTTCAACCACTCTCTCGGACTGGAGTGGGAGAGTGGGAGAAGTGGTATAAATATAGCAATATTGTGGTATAAATATATAATTGTGATGGATGCAAGATATGTAAAATATATTTAATTTAAAAAAAAATCAAAGTTATGAATATATGTGACATTCCCTTGCAAAAGGACATTTCAGGTAGAAGATCACGTATGTCTTTTAGAGTTCATGAACTTGATAGCATTGTGTACCCGTTCTTCTCACAGGGGAAGATTTGAAATAACTATTAGAAGACATTCCTTCAATATAGTTTTGTTGTAAGCACCGAAGCAAAACAGTTAGGAGTCAGTGGCAGATATAAGTTAAAACATAAGAGCTTGCACTAAATCTAGATAAATAATTAACTTCATAAACATAATAGTTGTAATATTGTAAAATATTTAAATATCTTTAAAGATAATATATTTAATTTAATCTACCAGTGTTTACATAATTATTTCTTATTACTTCTCCCATAAACATATATACTTACAAGCCCTTTTACAAAACCGCTCAAGCCACTACAAACTACAACAACACATTACACCAATTACATTTCATGGTTGTGATGGATGCAAGAAATATAAAAATATATTTAATTTAAAAAAAAAAAATCAAAGTTATGAAAATATATGACATTCCCTTGCAAAAGGACATTTCAGGTAGAAGACCACTATTATCTTTTAGAGTTCATGAACTTGATAGCATTGTGTACCCCTTCTTCTCACTGGGGAAGATTTGAAATAACTATTAGAAGACATTCCTATTAGTTGGTCGTAGACACCGAAGCAGAACACTTAGGAATCAGTGGCAGATGTAAGTTAAAACATAAGAGCTTGCATTAAATCTAGATAAATAATTAACTTCATAAACATAATAGTTGTAATATTGTAAAATATTTAAATATCTTTAAAGATAATATATTTAATTTAATCTACCAGTGTTTTCATAATTATTTCTTATTACTTCTCCCATAAACATATATATTTACAAGCCCCTTTTACAAAACTGCTCAAGCCACTACAAGCTACTACTACAAACATACAACAATCACAGCACACCAAAAATATTACATAATTATGGCGTACAGTCCATAAAAAATCCAGTTGAGGACAGTTAAACACAGTGGAAATCAGTTCAGTGTACATCCAATCGCTAAGTGTCATTCTCATATCACCCTACCTTAAACATTCATCCATTGTAAAGTCCAGGCAGTCTGTGTTTATTTATTAATATATCAGTTAACCAGTGTTAACCAAGTCTTCTTATTAACTCATCAAACAAAACCAATTCTCTCCATCCAACACATCCATTATATCTTTTACGAGAAAATTCCAAAATATAATCCAAAAACCAATTCTATAAAGTTGTACTTACAACTGAGTTTCTTCAAATTTGGAATTCAAACAATGGTTTCAATGTATATTAATATTATAAGGGTTACATTGAAGTAATACTTAAGAAGAAAACATGGCGCTATTTTTCGTCCCGCCCAAAAAATCACTTTTCCCGGGGAAACTATTTTAATTGAAAATGATAAATATTTGTGTGTGTAGATAGTAAAGGAAGTTTAAAGAAAATCGTTGAAGCTGTTTTTGAGAAAATTGAGAAAAACGCTTTTCTTTTTTTTAAATCATTATTCATGCTACAATCAGCGCGAAAAGCGCTATAAGTAACAATTATTACAAAAGAACATAAATACATAATAACTGGAGAAGCTACCCAATGGTAACACTCCAAAATTAGAGACAAAATTACTATTTACTCTTTTGGTAATGAGGAGGTGGATAGGTTTGCCAAATTAGGTGCCTCTCTCCCTTTCATTGGTCCAGCTGTTGGTGTGCCTTCTGGCACATGTTTGTCGGGCTTTCAGACGTGGATGACCTCGCAGCACTCATCCTTATGGATGAGTGCAGTGGGTTGTCGGCAGTCTAAAATGCTCATTGGGGGTCCGGACAGGGCTTTGAGTAGTGGGGTTCGATGTCTTTCACGGACCTCCCTCAGACATCTGGTTGGATTCCTCACTGGGCATTGTGGTTTAAGGAGACATCTCTATATAGTGGGATTCGTGCCTGACCCCTTTTGTAGAGTTTGTGAGACTGAGGAGGAAACACCCATGCATCTGATGACGAATTGTTTGGGTTGTGAGGAGATTAGGTTTAGGACCTTCGGCCGGAGTAGGATATCGGTAGAGGATCTTAAGCTGTGTCCTTTTAAGGTTTTGGGCCGATTTGTTCGGTCTGTGGTGAAACTTAGATGGTTAAACCCTGGGCCTGGATTTTTGTTCTAGTCCCAGTGGTAGGTATTCTTTAGGGGTAGCTATATGGGCCCGAGGGGGCTTTGGATAGCGTAGGGTTTACTTCCCTCCCCTTTTGTGAATAATAATAATAATAATCCCGACCTCGTCAA
>JAAEAF010003916.1:0-77931 GCA_011037195.1 Triatoma infestans
CACTAGTGTGCCATCATAACGGTTATGTTTACAAATAAAAACTCAACCATAATGTACTAGAAATCTAGCTAAATCATAGAAAAAAAAAAAATACAATCTGATCAACTTTCTCTTACAGCAAAAATTATATAGAAGAGAAATCGTGCAGTATTAGGGGGAAAAAACAATAATAATAATAATAAACAATTGGGGCGGGTTTTGGTGTATTGGTTATGAGCATGGACTTGTAAGTGGAAGGACCCCAGTTCGAGTCCAGCGTATAACTAAATTTTATATTTGTTTAAAAAATGTTAATAGTAAAGTAGGTGCTTCCGCCCCCGTCCACGACACCTAATTTGGTGGTTTGAACGTTAAGCCCGCCTGAAAAAATAGGCATTACTTAATAATAAACAATTCTTCATTGATTGCATTTTTAAAAATTGAAAAAAAAATCTGGTGTGAAACACTCACACGACATTATCTTACTCCTCTTAATACATTTCATTAAATTTCAAATTTTGTCATATTATGTCGTAACATAAATGTACAGATGGTGGGTGGGGAGGACAAGTGCCAACCTATCCAACAGAGCCCACGTAAAGATTGATTACCCAATTGATAGCCGCCAATAATATTGAACAAACACATTTGAATTTTAATGTTTCAAATCCTCAAAACCAAAACTAAAAACATCCTTATTCCGAAAAATATTACAAATAAAAGTGATAGGTTTATGTTTTTTGCAATTAGTATTCGAAGTTTAAAGAAAATAGTTATATCCGTTTTCAAGAAAATTCCAAGAAACTCAAAAAATCTGTCTTCCGGTTAATTTTTTTGTTTGTTTGTTTAGTTTTGTTGAAGGGGCACAACAACTAAGGTCCCTTGGCCTCTAACGTTCAGTCAGTGTATACACTTAAACACACCTTCCATCCGACCAATCTTCCCAAGTAGTAATGTCTGATACAGGCTCAGATTATCGTATCTAAGGAATTGTATTGTTTTTGTTTACGCTACATTCATCATCATCTAATGCCTCTTTCAGATTGTTTGGCATATTCAATTTTTCTCCTCTAGCATTAGCATACGTATTGTGGACATTCAATTAGAAAATGGCGGACAGCTTCCGGTTAACCGATTTTCTTCAAATTTGGAATTAATAATATTTAGGGATGGATAGAACCATACATTGTACTTGGAAGTGGTACCTGAAATGAATGGAAAACATTCCTTCTCCCCCCGAACCCAACCCACAAAAAATCAATTTTGCGGGCAAAATGTTTCAAATTAAAGTGATTGGTATTTATGTGTGACATAATATACGAAGTTTATTCGTACTTCGAAGTTTAAATCGTTTTAACTGAAAAAAAAGAAAGAAATAAATAAATTAGCCCTTCCGCTTGATGAATTTTGCCCCTATCTTTGTGTCAGATAGGGTGATAGTCAAATTTGGAATACCAACTTTAAACTTCCTGTGAGATTTAAATTTTTAAGATATTTTCTTCTCACACCACATATACACACATACATACACACACAGACACACACACTACTTTTACATAAAGACCATTCGCTAAAAACGATTTTATCATACTCACGAGAAAATTCAATTTTGTAAATTTGATGCGATTGCAATAAAATGTTCTTTTATTAGGAGTAGAAGAAAATAATAAGTAATACAATCAATTATACAGTAAACAGATCTTCTTATGCTCACGTAAACTGTCAGAAGGGTTGCCAGTCAAAAACCACAAAATTAAACTATATTTTTCATAATTACCGAGTATGGAAATATATAATAAAATTAATGAAAATAAAAAAAAAAATCTGGTGTGAAACACTCACACAACTTTCTTGGCTTACTCCAGGTCTCACAAATGCCTAATGGACAATTTTATAGTTTGTGTACCAAATTTAATGAAATTCGTTGGAAACTGAAAAAATTGTTCAGTAAAAGCGCACTTCCGGTTTACTAATTTTCTTGAAACTCGGAATTTCAGACATCTATTTATTTCAAAGTAATTATGTTTGGATGATAGAATTGTATAATCAACTAGGATAGCACTTTGATGAAAATCTAACCCTACCCCTCCCCTAAAAGTGCCCTTAAAAGAATTTTCCCAGAGAAATGTTTTAGATAAAAGTTGTAGATCCTTGCATGTTTAGTTTATATACGAAGTTTCAAAAAAATCGTCAAAGCCATTTTTGAGAAAATTGCGAAAAAGTGAATAAATCATTTAGTAAAGTGGTAAAGTAAACGCACTTCCGGTTATCCGATTTTTTTCAAACCGGAATTTCAACAACATATTTAATTCTAATTAACATTATTTAGATGACAGAATTGTCTAATAAACTGAAATAGCACTTTAGATAGAAACCTAACCCCACCTCTCCCCCCAAAAGTGCCCTTCATTGCATTTTTCTGGAGAAATGTTTCAAATAAAAGTTGTAGCCTTTGTATGTGTGGTTTGATGTTAAAGTTTTTAAAGAAAATCTTGAGCGAGCCATTTTTGAGAAATCGCAAAAAGTAAAAAAATCCACTTGTAAAATGGTACTACGTCGGTTGAGGAATTTTTACAGATAACTAACATTCCAGATCCCATGGTGACCTCTAAACGGACTATCAAATTATCAACTTTCCACTATACGTTTTTTTCCGTTTTTGGGAGGCTACGCTGTTCACATACATACATATATACATACCACACGGCCATTATGCTAAAACCATTTTTTTTGGACTCAGGGACCTCAAACGATATTCCGGGAACACTCGATATCGAAAATTTGGCACGATTACAATACGTCTTCTGTACTAGAAGAGCAAGTTAAAAAAAAAAACAAAAAAAAAAAAAAAATTAGTAGTAAAAATTAAAGTATAACTTTAAACGGGGTAAATAAAAAAGTTTAATAAATTAATAAAAAATAGAAATACCTTCAAAATGTAAAAAACAAATGCCATATAAATAAACTAAGGTAACCTAATGATATAATTCTACAATTAAACTGTGTCTATATAACAACACATGCCCATGCGTCTTTACAACACTATATAAAATTTACATAATTCCTCAAGTACTATTTACCCTACCATCAATGTACTAATTACTTCTTTAAATTCTTCTGAGCTAATCAGTCTTTGAAAATACCGGAACTCATTCAGAACTGGACACAAAAATATCTTTGTTTTCTTTGCCGCTCCACAAAGAACAGAGCTTTATTACTTTGTAATACGAATACTTATTCAAGTGTAGAAGTTGATCTCCTTACAATTCAATATTTAGCTCACGAACAGACAAACTTTCTTTCAGTAGTAAGTAAAAATAAAAATAAGAAAACACGAGTATGAAATACCGTAATAATTTTTTTTCTTACAACTCTTTCTTATAAATTTAACTGATAACATTTTTTTGTTTCTGCAAGAATTTGTAGTAAATGTTTGGTACTCTTAATAATATAAATATGGTGAATCTCACATTTAGGCACTTATAAGATTAATGTCCCAAATTCCATAGTACACCGAAAATCAATTTACCTGGGAAAAAGTTATTAAAAAAAAAAAAAAAAAAAACTGGCAGGTTCATTTATGTAAAATACTATATCAAGTTTGAACCAAATCTAATCTTACGTAGTATCTTGCAAAAAACATAAAAAGCTATACAATAAAGTCGTAAATTTAGTTTTTCAGGAATCTGGAAAATCAATTTTCTTGGAAAATGTAACAGATAAGTGATAGGCCTACTATGTATGGTTAATCTAAATCTGTTAATTGAAAATCGTTGTATATTGTAGTTTTCTTGTAAATCAGAAAAAATTAGAAAATCCTTCTGTAAAATATACATCATATTGGATAGTCCGGTAATACTATAGTAATTTAAGTTTGAGGTACCCACATTTTTCAACACAAACACATATACACACAGCACACATATACACACAGCACACATACACACACACACTCTTTCTCGCTTTCGTAATCAAAAGAGCTCAAAAATTTATAGTTTTTGTTAAAAATTCAATTACAGAAAATCTAACATATTTGTAATATTATTTTTCTATTATAGCGTAAAATTTACAATGGAAACCGAACGGCTAGAGTGATCCCCAACTTTTTTTAAAATTATAAATGTTAACAAAGAATTTAGATATTGGACCAGTTTTCCCATAAATTTTCAAATTCATATTTAATAAATGGGTCTTTTAGCGAAGGGAATAGCTAAGTGGTTAGCGTACTGGATTCCCACGCGAGTCCAGCTTACTACCCTTAGATTTTTTTTCTTCCTAGGAGCTCTACAGCTCACTGTCCGGTGATGGTCAGAGTTGTCTGTAACAAGAGAACACTGTCCGGAGGCCGGCAGTGCACTGAGAAGGCTCCGGGCTCCAATGATCATAGATGTTCACGTGTGAATACTACTCTTAAAAGCTTAAAAAAAAATTAAAAGATAATGATTTTCAATTCAATTTTTCATCAACCTAACCTAAAACCTCATATTTGGTAACAAATTTTAATTTACTGTAAGTTAAAGAGCTCTGTCAGAATGATTGATTTAATAAGAAAACAAATTGAATATGTGGATGGATCCGCAATGCTGGATTAACATCTGGATTTATCTGTAGCAAACCAACAAGTGTCCGAGCGTAACAGAAACATTGTGTTCAAGTAAAACTTTCTGCATGAACTTATTAAAAATTTACTCTGATTACGGATGAAAATCCGAAACCGGTTAGGAATAAAAGATATACCAGAAGATACCTTCCGCATTATTTCTGACTGGTGCTGCAGTAATGGATGGAGCTAAATGTTAAAAAATGCCAAGTCATTTCTTTTTATCGCAAAAAGACTTTTATATCGTATCAGTACCTCATTGATGGCAAACCATTGGAGAGGACTCGTAACGTGAAGGATTTAGGAGTTACTCTGAGTCATGACCTCTCTTTCACAAAACAGTTTGAATATGTTTGTAGGAAAGCATCGAGAGCACTGGGTTTTGTATTAAGGCACACTCGTGATCTTAGAGATCCCAAAGCGGTGCTAACTGTGTACAATGCATACGTTAGAAGCCTTCTTGAGTACGCGTCATTGATTTGGTGTCCTTACACCAAGAAGGATATAGTCAGACTGGAAGCTATACAAAACCGTTTCATCAGGACTTTTAAGAAAAGGTTACCCAGCGGTGCTACTCATTTATGCTCTTTAGAGTCTAGAAGACGAAATGCTGGTCTTTTATTCTTGAAGAAGCTCTTGAATGGCGAAATTGATTGCATGGAGCTACTTGCTGCCATTCCTTTTCATGTACCACCTCGCTGCTTGCGCAGTACTTCGCATTTCGTGGTCCCTGCCGTTAAGCCTACTGCGCTGTTCAACGCTGACGTCATTTGTAGAATATGCAGGTCATGGAATGAGTATATTCCTGGTGATGTGGGTTTTCAAATGTGGGCATCTGGACTTTTCAAAAAACATTTTTGCATTACTTGAAGATTAAACTGTTAAATGAGCATGTATTATTTTACTATTATTATTTTATGTATCCACTGTATGTATCACATGTAATGACTTCAACCATAAGGCTAACGCCGTTTGTTGATAAAAATATAATAAATAAATAAATAAATAACAAATTAATAAGTTGATTAATAGGCTATCAACAACATTCTGAAACCAGAGGTAAATATTCTAAAAATCCAAAAGGTTTCTAAACATCAAGAAGAGTGAAGAATCATTATTTAGAGTAAAAAAAAAAACATCAATACGTCATTAAAAAATAAAATAAACAAAATATTATTACCTTAAATTTAAGAGCGAATCATGGTTTAAAGTGAAAAATATTAATATTTCATTAATGAAAAAAAAGGAATTATACTGACTGAATCATCATTTAGAGTGGTGGATCATCATCAGTATTTTCATGGTTGAAAAATATATTAAAATTTAAACCATACAATTTTGAAATTATGATAAAGAAAAACAATTTAAAAAATAAAATAAAATAAATGCATTATTCAGAAAACATAAAAATTATGTAATCCAAGTAAAACTTTGAAAATAATTAAAGATATTCATTGTACATAGTGGTGACCTTCATACATAGATTATTTACTTTTTTACTAGAAGACAAATAAAGAAAAATATTCCTTAATAAACGATAAATGTAATACTAACGGTATTTACTTTCAAACAACTAGAAAACATAGATTTAGTTTCAAAAAAACAAAAAAAAAGAAACAAAAAACAAAAAAAGAAAAGAAAATAAAATCATAAGTAATACATAAGGTTCAATGAACTCTACTCTATTTATAAACAATTGTTTTTCTTTTGTAATATTTAAATGAATTAATGTTTTTAGGTCATATATATTGTTTATGTATTTTTGCAGGTTTAAAAATTAGATACATATTATATAAAAAAATGGTTAAAATATATTTCTATACTTACTCGTATATATATATATTTTTTTTTAATAAAAAAAAAAAAAAAAAAAAAAAGAATGTCCAAATATTATAGTGTCCTCATTATGATGGCTTATAAATAATACAGATATAGAGTGAGTGAGGGGTGGAATGCTGCATTGTGACGTCGACTAGTGACGTAGAAGTGTGAGTGCCGGTGAACAGCAGCAGCAACAGAGAGACCCATGTACCGTTACTGTTGTACTTTCCTTCAGGCCTAGAACTGGCACGATCGTTCACCAACGGTTATTCACCTTAACCAGGCTCACGTCACACCTTGAATTAAAAGTAAATAGTTATTAGAATAAGGGCTCAAAAAAAAAAAAAAAGAAGATAAAGTACAACCTTGTTATGAAAATATGCAATAGTGTATTAGATTTTAACGGGTGGAAATGATGATATGCGCGTTTTATTCATTATTTTAGATTATAAATGAATTCAATAAAGTTTCGTTTAGTCATGTTTTTTGACCGTTTTTTTTTTTTTATAATACATTTTTTTTTACTTTTTATCATTTCAAAAATTATTTTACAATTTGATTGTTGAAAAAGATTTTCATAATATCTGTGTGAAATATTCACACATATTTCTCAAACTGTCTTTTTAATTCAATTATAAACATCACAAATTTTTGTATAAAGTGGTGGGGGTGTATAAATTGGTTAACACAAATGGTGAATGAAAATTGAATATTTTTACTGTAATCCAGAAAACAGTGTGCTAAAACACTGCATATACTAAAATAACTTTTAAAATATAAACGTCACAAATTCATCAAAACACCCAGAAATCAATTTTTGTCCGCCAATTAATTTTAATAAATTAAAAAAAAAAAATTCAGAAGCCTCCTTGCGGTAAAGTCACATTTGTGGTTAACTAATTTTTCTTCATAATTGGAATTCTAGCCATGTTTCCAGAGTGATTCAATGGTGTGAGTATTGATGGTAGGATCATACTGAAAGTGGTACTTTAGATAAAAGTTTGAAAGCCGTGAAAAAAAAATCAATTTTCTTAGAAAAATGTGTCAAATAAAAGTTACAGGGAACACATGAAGCTTAAAGAAAATCGTTGGAGCTCAATTTCAAGATAAGCGTGAAAAACTAAAAAAAAAAAAAAAATCTGGTGTGAAACACTCACACAACTTTCTCTTACTCCAGTTCTCAAAATTATAATTGACAAATTTTATAGTTTGAGTTTACCAAATTTAATGAGATTCGTCGAAAACTGAAAAAAAAACAAAAAACTGTTCAGTAAAAGCGCACTTCCGGTTTACAAATTTTCTTTGAAACTCGGAATTTTGGCCCCATCTATTTATTTATAAATTAATTTTATTTGGATGATAGAATTGTATAATCAATTATGATAGCACTTTAGAGAAAAACCTAACCCCACCTCTCCCCCGATAACTGCCCTTAAATGAATTTTCCCAGAGAAATGTTGCAAATAAAAATTATAGCTCTTTGTATGTGTAGTTTATATATGATGTTTCTAGAAAATCGTTGGAGCCATTTTTGAGAAAATCGCGAAATAGTGAAAAAAATTATTTAGTAAAGTGGTAATGTAAACGCTCTTCCGGTTATCCAATTTTTTTGGAAACTCGGAATTTCAACAACATATTCAATTTTAATTAACATTATTTAGGTGATAGAATTGTCTAATAAACTGAAATAGAGGAAAACCTAACCCCCTCCACCAAAAATGCCCTTAAATGAATTTTCCCAGAGAAATATTACAAATAAAAGTTGTAGCTCTTTGTATGTGTAGTTGACACAATAAGTTTAATGAAAATCATTGGGGCTATTTTTGAGAAAAACGCAACTAGAAGTAAAAAAAAAGCAACTAGTAAAATGGTACTTCCGGTTGAGAAATTTTGACAGATAACGTACAATCAGATACCATGGTGATACCTAAACGGAATATCAAGTTTCAACTTTCTAAGGTTTTTCATTTTTTTGAGCTATACTGTTCACATATACACACTCTCGAAGAAAATCTGTAAACCGGAAATGCAATTTTACAGAATAGGTTTTTGAGTATTTTGTTATTTTTCACGAAAACGGTTACAACGATTTTCTTGAAACTTGAAATACTTTTGTTACAGAGACAGAAATGTTATCACTTTTATTTGAAATATTTTTCTGAAAAAAAATAAAATAAAATAAAGATTTTTAGAGAGATAATGGCAATTTTTAAGAAATCTTCTTGATTATATTGTATTAATTCGAGTCTGAGAATGTCGTATAATATTTCGTATCGGATTTATTTTATTTCTCGTAATTTCTTAATAAGAGGAAGCATTGTGATCGCGAACGATTTTCGAAATTAAGTTTTCACTGGAAATAAAAAAATGATTCAGAATCATGAAAAATTGTTTTTAGTGAATGGCCTGTGTCTGTGTAAGTGTGTGTTAACAAAATACCTCAAAAACAAAAACAAAACAAAAGTCGGAGGAAGCTCAAACTTGGTATTCTGTTAGCAGGTACTACCACCGACCGAAACGCATCTTATAAGAACGTTTCGGGCAAAATTCATCAACCAAAAGTGGAACTTTAATGATTTTTTTTTTTTTTTTTTTTAGTTTTTCGTAATTTTTACTTTCTCTTACTCCTAATAAGAGGAAGTATTGTATCGTGTCAAATTTTCGATATCGAGTTTTCACCGGAAATATCCGTTTTGAGGTCCCCTGAGTTCAAAAAAGTGGTTTTTTAGCAAATGGTCTGTGTGTGTGTGTGTGTGTTGTGTTGTATGTATGAACAGCAAGCTCAAAATGAAAAACCGTACAAAAGTTGAAACTTGATATTCCGTTTAGGTATCACCATGGGAATCGACACTACGTTATCTGTCAAAATTCCTCAACTGGAAGTACCACTTTAACTAGTTGTTTTTTTTACGTTTTTGCAATTTTCTCAAAAATGGCTCCGACGATATTCTTTACACTTGGTGTATCAGCTACATATACAAAACGCTACAACTTTTATTTGAAACATTTCTCCGAGAAAATTCATTTAAGAGCCTTTCCGGAGGAGGGGTGGGGTTAGGTTTTCATGTAAAGTGCTATTTAAGTTTATTAGACAATTCTGCCTTCTAAATAATGTTCAACAGAATAAAATTTTGTTGTTGAAATTCCGAGTTTGAAAATATCGGATAGCCGAAAGTGCGTTTATTTTAAAACTTTACTAAATGATTTTTTTTCACTTTTTCGCGATTTTCTCAAAAATGGCTCCGATGATTTTCTTGCAACTTTGTATATAAACTAAACATGCAAAGATCTACATCTTTTATTTAAAACATTTCTCAGGGAAATTTCATTTAAGGGCACATTTAGGGGATGATGGGTGGGGTTACAGCTTCCTCTAAATTGCTATCATAGTTGATTACACAATTCTATCATCCAAACAAAATTAATTAGAAAAAAATTCCCAGTTTTAAGAAAATTAATAAATCGGAAGTGCGCTTTTACTGAACTGTTTTTTCAATTTTCGACGAGTTTCGTTAAATTTGGTATACAAACTATAACATTTGTCAAAATATAATTTTGAGAACAGGAGTAAGAGAAAGTCGTGTGAGTGTTTCACACCAGAGTTTCTCGAAAACGGATCCAACGATTTTCTTGAAACTTCATATACTCTCCTACACACATAAATACCTAGCACTTTCATTTGTAACTTTTTCTTGGAAATCTTGATTTTTTTTTTAGGGGTTCCGAGCGTCATACAAAAACAACCCCTAATAAACTTTTTCTATGACCTACCCCAACATTACAATTTTAAAAGAAAATTTGTTTTTTCTAAATTGCATTAATTGGATTAAAAGAAAGTCGTGAAGTGTTTCACACCAGATTTTACTTTTTACGTTCTCTTACTTCTAGTAAAAGGAAGTATTTATTGTAATCATGTCAAATTTTCTATATCGAGTTTTCACCGGAAATATCCGTTTTGAGGTCCCCCCTGAGTCCAAAAAAGTGTTTTTTAGCAAATGGCCTGTGTGTGTATGTGAACAGCATAGCTCAAAAACAGAAAAACCGTAGAAAGTTGAAACTTGATATTCCGTTTAGGTATCACCATGGCATCTGACAATGGGTCATCTGTCAAAATTCCTCAACCGGTAGTACCACTTTACTAGTTAGTTTTTTTTTTAATTTTTTGCATTTTTCCTCAAAAATGGCTCAAACGATTTTCATTACACTTGGTATATGAAGTACACATGCAAAAATTCTACAACTTTTATTTGAAACATTTCTTTGGGAAAATTCATTTAAGGGCAGTTATGGGGGAGCGGTGGGGTTTAGGTTTTTCTCTAAAGTGCTATCATATGGTTGATTATACAATTCTATCATCCAAACAAAATTAATTAGATAGAAATAAATAGATGGCCAAAATTCCGAGTTTCAAGAAAATTAGTAAACCGGAAGTGCGCTTTTACTGGACAGTTTTGGACGAATTTCATTAAATTTGGTATACAAATTATAAAATTTGTCAATTATAATTTTGAGAACTGGAGTAAGAGAAAATTGTATGAGTGTTTCACACCAGATTTTTTTCTTAAGATCAAAAAAATCAAGTTCACTATAAAGTGGAAAATTAATAGAATTTTATCCCAGATTGGGATAAACCATAACTTCCCATAACTTTCCTTAATATTCTTACTAAGTATAGGAATTAATACGAGTATATATAGTATATAGAATTTTCTAGAACTTGTCAGCTCTTGGAACCTTAAAATGAAAGTGTAATAAGACTTTCATTAGTACTTGCTAAAATTAACTTCTTTGGATTTTTTGAACAAGAAACCAACATAGTATTATAGTAACCAATTTCAAATGGAAATTTTAACTTATATAATGTTTTTATTTTTTTGCTCAATGATAAATTTATTCTTATTCTGATTAAAAAAAAACTATTTCTGTTTTTATCCAAATGTTTTGTTACTTTCTCTTACTCCTAGTAAGAGGAAGTATTGTAATCGTGCCAAATTTTCGATATCGAGTTTTCACCGGAAATATTCGTTTTGAGGACCCCTGAGTCCAAAAAAGTGGTTTTTAGCAAGGGGTCTGTGTATGTAAGTAAACTGCACAGTTCAAAAACGATAAAAGTTCAAGCTTGATTTTTCCGTTTAGGTATCACCATGGAATCCGACAGTAGGTCATAGGTCAAAATTCCTTAACCGGAAGTTCCACTTTACTAGTTGTTTTTTTTTTCATTTTAAAATGGCTCCGACAATTTTCTTGAACTTGGCAAATCAAACAAACATACAAAGTGCTATAACTTTTATTTAAAACATTTCTCCGGGAAAATTCATTTAAGGGCAATTTTGTTGGAGGACTGGGGTTAGATTTTCCCTTAAAGTGCTATTTCAGTTTACTATACACTTCTATCATCTAAATAATGTTAAGTAGAATTAAAGATGTTGTTGAAATTCCGAGTTTTAAAAAAATCGTATGACCGGAAGTGCGTTTTTACTGAAATTTATTTTTGAGTTTTCTGGTATTTTCTTGAAAATGGCTCCAATGATTTTCTTTAAAGTAGCAATGTGTACTATACATATAAAGAGCTACAACTTTTATTTGTAACATTTCTCCTGGTAAAGTTATTTAAGGGGGCTTTTGGGGGGCGGGAGAGGTTTAGGATTATGTTCTTCTCAAAGTGCTATCTTAGTTGATCATATTTTTTTATTTTTTTGATTTATTAATCCTTAACGTGTTACAAAAATACAATAATCACGTCAACAAATTCAAGCTGTAATGTACAAAGAAACTGAGTTTACTTTAAGTAAACTTTGTTCTTTATAATTAATGTAACTTACATATAACCAGGGATATTTAGTTTATACGAAATTCTGTAACCTTCCACTTGTGTTCTAAATATTCAGTAATACTGTAGAAAGTTTTCTCTATCAGAAATCTTCTTACTACTTTTCTAAACTGTTTCTCTTCAATTTCTCTAATTTTCATGGGGACTGTATTAAACTGGTCAATGTTTTTATTTAGCGAATTGATCAATTGACCCTGTACTTATAATTTTAGGTGATATAGAGTACTAGATACTTTCTTCTTCTTTTTTTGTGATGAAATCAACATTTCGAACAAATTTATTGTCCTCGTGGTTTTCAAAGGATGAAAAAATTAAAGATGAAACGAAATAAACGTAATAAAAGAATAAAGAAAAATAAAATTCTAAAGAAAAAGGAAAATGGATTTAAAAAAAACAACTAAAAATGGCTAAGGGCTGGTGTTGGTAGATCAAAGACTGCAACAACCACCAGAAAGGTGATCATCACAACAGAGTGGTTAATATTTATTTATTTATTTATTTATTTACATTGCATCAACAACGGCCAGTGCCAATATGTTTGAAGTCAGTCTAACAACAATAACAATAAAGTACACACAAAGAACAACAATATAAATAACAAATAGTTTAACATTAAAATATTTCCTAAACAAAACATTGGACATGTGAAATCAACAATACTAGGAACATAATCGTTCCATGTGCGGTTCTTCAAATTCTTGAAGTGTTAGCGTTGTTTGAATATACAGGGTGACCCAAGGTATATGGATAACGACTTTTTCTCGGAAACTAAGATAGCTAAAAAAAAAACTAAAAAATACACCTCCCCGTAGTTTTTTTTTAAAAATCCAAATTTAATTTGCAAATTTGTTTTGGTGCTTCGAGAAGCGAGATACAGCCACCAACTTCATTTTTTCAAATGGGGAGGTGTGGTTTTTATTTCAGAAATAGATTCCTCTATTTTTTATAAGAAAAATTTACTTCAACGGTTTGTTTTCTGTGAGCGATATTTTACAAGTTATGAATGAAAACATGATTCCTATAAGAAATTTCAAAATGATATTATAACGGTTTTTTGATTGAATAAGAAGAAAAGTACTATTTTATTATAAATTTTACTCCTCATTAATTACAGATCTTGCTCGAACTGGCCCCCAATGCATTAGAGATGCATACACATGCTTCTTACTGCCAATTGTACCTTACGACCAAAGAAGTACATTTCTAATGGTGGAGGCCAGTTCGAGCAAGATCTGTATTTAATGAGGAGTAAAATTTATAATAAAATAGTACTTTTCTTCTTATTCAATCAAAAAACCGTTATCATATCATTTTTTTAAATTTCTTATAGGAATCATGTTTTCATTCATAACTTGTAAAATATCGCTCAAAGAAAAATAACCGTTCAAGTAAATTTTTCTTACAAAAAATAGAGGAATCTATTTCTCAAATAGAAACCTAACCTCCCCATTTGAAAAAATGAAGTTGGTGCCTGTATCTCGCTTCTCGAAGCACTAAAACAAATTTGCAAATTAAATTTGGATTTCTAACAAAAAACTACGGGGACACGTATTTTTTAGTTTTTTTCTAGCTATCTTAGTTTCCGAGAAAAAGTAGTTATCCATATACCTTGGGACACTCTGTATATATAGGGTCCTTACAAAAAGGAACAATGTAGGATAATGATCTGCGCAATCAGCGAGGTGCACATCAAAAGGAATGGCAGACAGCAAGTAGCTGAGAAGTCTACTTCTTTGTTTGGACTCCCAATAACAGGAACATGCTCAATAGTGCTTCTGACGTATGAATTATAGAAAGCCAGCACCGCATAGAGATCACTAACATCTAATTGTGGCGATTTTACCTCAATTTAAAGCCTAAAGCTCTTTCTACCAGGTTTCGCTGATATCCCAGGATTTTACGAAATGTTGGATCCTATCTGAAGAATTTTTTTTTTTTTTTTTTTACATTCTTAAACTATTTTAGCCAATCATAACATTTTGAGGTACATTGTTAGAAAATGGACTTGATGTTTGATGAGAATGAGTAGCAAGCCTATAATTGTGCACCATCTAGGGATATTTGAACTTTTATGAAAGGTGATAATGGATAGATTTCTATTGAGCTAGTATTTAAGTTTTAATTAATAAAAGTAAGTAAACGAACATATACCTTATCATCTGTAATGAGTGAGCAAATTTATTGTAATCAACCAGAATAATTTATGGAAAAGGGATTCATTACACAATCAATTAATAAATTTAATAATTTTTTTTTGTTTGTAACAACTTTTATAAAAAAAAAAGACATTAAATATTACCGCTATATGTATAAAACCTCTCTGACTACTGACTTTCAAAAAACCTTGTCAAAAAAATGCTCTTTTTTAAAAGCCGTCGTTCATTGCAAAAAGCTTTGTCTGAAATTGCAAAAAGTTAAAAACTGTTTCTTAGATTAACTGTCAGTGTAGATTACATTCTTGTGTTAGTGTTTTGCAGTGTTTGTTAAGCATAGTTCTCATTGTGGTAAAACTTGATAATTTAATTACAAGAAAACAATCCATATATTTTTTTCTTTACCATCATTCTTCAGTTTGTAAGTAAGTATAATTTAATTATCATTGGATTTTAAAAAACTTCATTTCAGAAGTATTATTTAATTATAAGGTTGTTATAAAAAGTTTTTCTTCATAAAAACAAATATTATAAAATGGATGTTGTGGTTCGTTCACACACAAAAAAAATTCTTTCAAATTTTCACCAACGTTTCGGCACATTTATTGCCTTCTTCAGGATAAGAAATTTTCATTTTGAATTTCTTAAAAACTATATTACAATGTTTTGATGTTTGTTACGACCGCTGTATTTGTGAAAAGGATATTGAGGTTGGGTTAAAGAAAACTCTTTTTTCAAAATTTCACTGATGTTTTGGCAAATTTATTGCCTTCTTCAGGTTCTGTACAAAGGTTTATATAACAAATCAGAAAAAAAAAAATTAGAACCCACATAAATAATATAAACTTATAATTACAATTTTTAAAGTAAACTATGTAAATAAACCAAACATATACATACATAGTAAATTGAAATTTATTTTCTAATACTATAACTAATGCTATTATTGCAGAACAAGTCAGAAATAAACTACATCTTAACTATTAAAAATAAACAATATGTGGTATATATAAGAGTAAAATATGGAAATTTAACATAAAAAGTTTACTTACAAAAATTTTTCCTGTTTGAATTTCTTAAAAACTATAGTTTAACTTGTGATATACCATCACCAAGTGTTTAAGGTGGGTTCACACGGAGTAGTGAAGCAGGCAAGAGCACTACCTATCAGCCAGCTGGTCGTGATCACGACCTCGTGTGAACCATCAGTAATGGGGATGGGGGTCGTGCCCGCCCTCCAAAAGGCGAGGCGTGAAATCTCCGATTGGTTGAAGTGAGCACGACCCGCTTCAGTCGTATTCTTGCTGATAGTATTCTTGGGTATCTTGAATAGATATTGTAGGCTGGAAAATGAATCACCGTTAACTAAGTATCTAAGGTGTCATGAAGTTTCGCTTCTGCCGGAATTGCTCTTCTCATACTGGTGTACTTTTTCTGAATAGTTGGTTTCACTTTATTGGACCAAATCAAAAACAGATTTGGTTCCATCCTAAAGAAATTTCTGTAGCTATTTGGATCTTTCAAGGATAACTCCTTGCAAATATTATTGTTGGCACAGAGTACATAACGCCTCTTCACCCAGTTCCGAACCCACACATGCCTCTTTTTTCTTTTATTCCAGGTTTTCAAATGATTTCTCAACTCATATATTAATATTTCACAAACAACTTTCACAGCTTCACGTATATCCATGAAAATTGAACAACGAGCGAGAAACGTACGACCGACGAGAGCACCGTGTGAACTGCAAAAGTTCGTGAGTCTTCAGTTGAATAAGCAAGTTGTAAACGCATTCTCAGACCGTAGTATCGTCCGCTTTACTACTCCGTGTGAACCCACCTATAGGATGTGTCATGGTTTGAGGATGGAAAAACTATGTCTTATTGTGTATGTTGTTTAGGAAATTCCAGGAGACTGTTATAACTGGGGGATAGGTTGTTGGTATCTGTTCTAAAATTGAGAGATAATCTATCTTTTTTAACATGTATCATATCCAATATTTTTTTATTATTATTATTAGTGTCAATGGGGAGAATGTTCGTGTTTTCCATGTTAAATTTATGTTAGTGTTGTATGCAATGTTTCGTTAGTGCTGTAGTCATGTCAGTCGGGTTTTTTTTTAGTTTTGCAGTCGTATTTATGTTGATACAGTCTGAGCTCTCCAATCCCACATAAATTCCAGGCATAACTGGTTTATAAAAAGGAAAACAAAGTCAATCCCTAAACTATTACCTTTAGTCTATCCTTTGCGCGCCACCTTTTCACCTATCCTTTTCAATGGGTCCATAATCCCAACGGGTCACAAGTTCGCTTTATCGGATTATACTTCGACAAAACGAATAACTTGGAACCGTCACACTAGACTGAAGAGCCAGGAACTAAACAGGCTATTTAAATTTCTTTCTAGACATCTTGACCCACCTCCTAAACTCACATTTGAAAACAAAAAACCTTTGTATAACACACTGTCATAAAACCTCTATGGACTAAGGCTGCGAGGTTTGGGGTTCAACTGTGCATTCCAATTCCTATCGCATCCAATATTTCCAGTCCAAAATCCTTCGGAAAATCACCAGTGCTCCTTAACATGTCTCCAATCTAATCCTCCACACTGATCGTAAAACTCCCTTTTGTCCACCCGCTAATAACAACCTGTTATAAAAAATTCCATAATTCCACATCTGCCCATCCTAATTCTCTTATCCACAGACTATACTCTCCCTTCATCCCTGGTAATCCTCCCAGAAGATTAAACCATTGCAGGATTTAGGGCTTTCTCAATAATTAAGCCTCCCCTTATTTGAAAATCAATTAAAATTACGAGTACAAGATAATACGTTCATTTGTAGGAATCTCCGATTTTGTTTTTGTTCGGAGCCATGTCAATCTCTCCTATATCCAACAAATTCGCATGTAATATTGTTGCGATGTTGATACGAACATTAGGGAATTAGTAGCAAAAAATTTCAAATATTATATGCAGTTACATATTTTGGTGCGCTACTCTGTGCCACAATACAAGCATTTCTCTACTTGCCAAGATTAGTAGGTAGGTAGGTACCACTTCTATTTTATATTAGGACTAATATATAAAATTTGAATTTAAACAGAATTTGTTTCTATATATAATTGTATTAACAGGATTAAGATAAAGTAATGTGAATTTTTTGGAATCCTGATTTTTTCGTTGTTGAATTATGTTGTTTCCACCCACACATGCAGACACACACACCATACAAAATATATATATATAAAGAAATAAAGAAATAATAATAAAAAAAAAAAGATGCGAATAATATATTTAAGTGTGCATAGTTTTTTTCTCCAACTGACATTATGTCCTTGATAGAATTAAAATTATAATTGAGAAAAATAAGAAGAAGAAGATAATTGAGAAGTTGATGTGATGGCCACAAAATGTTCTAGATTAAGGGAGGTCATATCTAATAATAAAAGAAAAAAATACGAATAAATAGAAAGAAAACTAGTGAATTTAACAGCAGTGTAGGCTATAACAGCAACTATCCATGTTCATTATAACAGCACATATTAATATTATATCGAAGGCGGATGTGGTCTCACTATTAAATGATTTAGTTTCCAACCGGTTTCATTTTAGTTACTTTTATTTCAATTTTATTTTTATTATAGAAATAGTGAGTACATAAATAAAAAAACTACTTTTAAGTGATAATTAAAAAAAAAAAAAGGTTGTTATATGAAATAATTAAAAAAAAAAAAAGAGAAAAAAAGATACTAATTAGATCGACATGTTGTAGTAATTGATAAAATACAATGAGATGTTGGTGAAGTTTGCGGCCATGACCGAGAGTTCACCTTTATGTAACAACTACAGGCATATGAGGTGAACCTCTGCGGGGGTCACTGTACTCCAGCCGTTACCTTGCCGTCTAGCGCTATCTACACTCAAATACTTTAAATATCTATCATTTTAACGATTTATGTTTATCTAATATATATATATATAATTCTATTAATTTTTTTTATTATTTTTTTTTAAATATTTATAGATGTTCCATTTAAAACCATTTTTACTTTCTCTTACTAATGACAGAATGTATTGGGTGCGTGTCAAATTTTCGAACTTAACTTTCCTCCGGAAATGCATGTTTTGAGCTTCCTTTGATTTGGAATAAATATCTCAAAACCAAGTTAAAAATAAAAATGATCCAAATAGTACTCAACCCTCTCCTTAATTTCCTTATAACACATACAGTCTACAAAAATTCAGCCATGTCCATACAATATAGGACTATCTTTTGGTAAAAAAAAAAATAAAAAATAAAAGATATATATATTATTTAAATGCAGGCTCTTATTTCCCATTGCAAAGAGATGTGAGACAGGGCGATACCCTCTTTCGCCAAATTTATTCAACTGGATCTTGGAACAAGCGTTCAGAAATCTCCACTGGCAAGATAAAGGTTTAAAAATAAATGGCGTTAATATTAGTAATCTGCGTTTTGCAGATAATATTATCTTGATTGCCAAATCTGCAAATGAATCACAACAAATGCTCGAGGAATTGGACAATGCTGAAAAACATTCTGGACTTGTCATTAGTCAGGAAAAAACGGTACTCCTAACTAATGCTAGCAAATCACATATTTTTCTTAATGGCAAGAAGTTTTGGAATGGTCCACAGAAACAATTTATTTGGAATAAACAATATCCTTTAGAGACAATTTTAACAAAGAAATAGATCGCAGGATATTTCTCTCCTGGAAAAAATATTGGTCTCTAAAGTATATATTTAAGAGTAAAATGTCCTTAAGTCTAAAACGTCTGACCTTAAATAAAAGGATCCTACCTTGCACGACTTACGGCGATCAGACATAGGCACTGAGGAAGAAAAATATGGAAAAGCGAAAAATAACGCAAAGGGCAATTGAAAGGAGCATTCTGGGAGTGAGCAGGAAGGATAGACGCACTAATGAAGAGTTAAGGCGAAGGACAAAAGTGGAAGATGTTGCGGCCACAATTAAAAAACTAAAATGGAAATGGGCCGGCCCACATTGCAAGATTAGATGACGATCGCTGGACTAGGAGAATTTTAGACTGGCAACTCCTCGACTGCTATAGAAAAAGATGTAGACAGCCGTTGAGATGGAGGGATGAACCTTGTCCAACAAGCAGGAAACTTATGGCAGCGTACAGCTCGGAACAAGCAATCCTGGTCTAAACTGGGAGAGGCCTTTGCCCAAAAATGGGCCTAGTTTCCTAATTTTTCCATCATTATAACTTTTTTTTCGTAGTATGATTAATATGTATTTGGTATTTTTCCTTTAAAGTAATTTATTTATTTTATTTCATTTTATTTTATTCCACTAAGTTTGGTGGATCATAAAGAAATTTCTTTTCTTATTCTATGTAAATAGGAAACTAATAAATGGCTTTATTATTATTATTATATTATTTAAATAATTCTAATTAATAATGACTTCTTTTTATAATAAGTATAACTTTATATTTCAGGCCTTCAACAAGTAATAACCACACATAATAGTTAAATTACCATTAATTTTAAAATATAAAAATTAACAACCAGCACATGGCGTACTATCCTTGCCATGGCTATGATGTTACAATTTAAATACTGAAAGCAACCTATTTTTGAAAATAACCATCATTCTCGTTTTCTACATAATAATTTTGAGTATATACGTAATTAAAAAAAAAAAATTGACAAATCAAAACTATTAATGGAAATTTTTTTTATAAAATTAACTTTACGAGAGTTATATTAATATTATCATATATTACAAAAAAAAAATAAATAAATAAATAAAGTATACTGCCTTACAGAACATAGTTGGTGACTATCAGAATACTAAAGTTTTCGACAACTCATGTATATGTAACAATTGTACAACTATAATAATTTCTAAAATACTAAAAAGCACATTAATTATTGTTATTTTCCAAATTGCAGTACTTTATATATTATATAAAATCAACTCTACTCTTTAAAATGGCCTAGTCAGACGCCGAAACGTCGAGTTTTTTATTGTAAAAATAAAATAAAACATTAGTAAATAAGAGGGCTAAAAAATTGGTGTTTCATTGAAGCAATTCAATTAAATACAATATTTAATTATTAGATGAGATTACCAAAAGGGTGACATGAGACTCATTCCACCGCGACCTACACTAGGAGGTCTATTGGTGGTTATAGCACGTCTTCCAGCTGCCCTTTTAAGCAGGCCTAGGCAAAGCTGAAAGCGACTCGGTCATGAAGCTCGTGGCTTCGGAATTACTTACTCCCAATTGAAGAAATCTTATCCTCATCAGGCAGGCGCACTCACAAATAATGTAGACTGGGGTTTCTTTCTCAGCGTTACAGAATCAGCACATCTCGTCCTCTGCAAGCAGTAGCTGGTGCATGTGCTTATTCAGTCTGCAATGCCCTTTTATTAGACCTACTATCTTTATAACCTTTCAGCTATGGTTCAGTACATACCTGGTAAATTTAGGCAAATGTTTATTGATAATGAGGTTTGCTTGCCTCTGTCACGGTGTCCCCTCCTACCATTGCGATGGTCCTCTATCTAGCTTTTGAAGTATGAATCAGGCTTCTGGACAAACAGCAGTAGGGTTCGGAACCTATGAAAATGTCCTTTAAGCCCTCCATCTTCAGTGCATCCGCCTTTTTGTTGCATTCTGCATGGCTCGGCACCCAAGCGAGCTTAATCCGAGCGCCCACTTCGAATAGAGTGGTTAGGAAGTCCCACACTAGCAATAAAACTATTTGGTGTGCCAAAAGTGCCTCAAAACCTACCTGCCTTTTAGAGCATCTGACGACTCTCCTCCCCAGTAATCCTTACCTTAAAATCTTATCAGCACAAAGCTGTTGCGCTACCACTTCAGTCTAGAAGACTATAGCGTGTTCTTCTAAACTGGCTTTAATTTTGACCTTAGGCTTACCCCATAGACTCCAGCTCCGACCACAGTCTGAGTCTTGGAGCCGTCCGTATACCAGATTGAGTTACCGAGCAGAGGTGGGCCACTATTCTATTCATATCTATCCGGTATTATAATGTGGAAATTTCTATGGAAACTAATCCTGAAATTCATCGTATCAGTTAGCATACTAGGTAATGGTTGGGCTTAAGTTCGTCAATCAACGTCTGATATCAAGAGGTCTTTCCTCTGAAAGAGCCTATGAATTCCCACACTAGCTTCAGTTTGACCAAGAATATGTAATGGAAGGTAAGCTGAGGAGGACCTCTAAAGCCGCAGTTGGAGTGGTATTCATGGCTCCCGTGGAAGCCAAGCATGCTTGCTTCTGGGGAACCCACCCAGCCTTTTTGCCACCCATTTCTGCTGAATTTTAGTCCACCACACCACCGACCCATATGTAATCATGGACCTAAAACTATTATAACGATTTCCATTAAATTTGGAATGTTAAGCACAGATATTAACCTATCACTTTTATTTATAACATTTTTACTAAAGAGTTGATTTTTGGTAGTTCTGCGGCATTCGTGTTTTTTACGGCATTTGATTATTATTTATTGTTAAAGACAATAATGTAAAATAAAATTTCATTTTGTTTAACTTTTGATTTTACTGTTATTATCATTATTATTATTATTATTATTATTATTATTATGGGAGGGATTACCTAAGTGGTTACCGCGTTGGGCTCCTACGCGGAGGTACTGGGTTCGTGTCCAGTGCTGTCCTTAGATTTTTTTCTTCCTAGGA
The DNA here is from genome assembly GCA_011037195.1 of Triatoma infestans. Classification (NCBI taxonomy): domain Eukaryota; kingdom Metazoa; phylum Arthropoda; class Insecta; order Hemiptera; family Reduviidae; genus Triatoma; species Triatoma infestans. The sequence goes on from JAAEAF010003916.1 coordinate 22,115, forward strand.
GCCTCTACAGCTCACTATACGGTGATGGGCAGTGTTGTTTATAGCGAGAGAACACTGCCCGGAGGCCGGCAGTGCACTGAGAAGGCTCCGTGCGCCACCATAGATGTTGACACGCCTTAAAAAAAATATATATTATTATTATTATATAATTTGCCCAGAATACATTACTGCAGTGATGAACAGGGGAATTTACTAGGCAGTAGAATAGAGATTATGAATAGATGGGCTAGATATTTCCGGTGCATGTTTGGCAGTCAGGAAAAACAGGGGCAACTTGAGAGAGAACAATCGGGGACTGGCGTTGAGGAGGAGGATCCCGACTATGAGCTACCACCAGAGAAGGAAGAGATTAAAGAGATCATAGCGACACTGAAAAGCCATAAAGCCTCTGGATGCGATGGAATACATGCAGAACTGTTGAAATCTGGGAGAGACACCCTGATAGAACAACTTTATAAATTGATCTGGGACGTTTGGATTAGTGAAAGCATGCCAAAGGAATGGAGCAGGGCAATTTCGTGCCCTGTATATAAAAAAGCCGTTTAAACTCAATTGTGAGAATTATCGAGGCATAATGCTTTGCTCTCAGTAGCATATAAAATCCTGTCGATAGCAATTTATAAAAGAATAATCGCACAGGCGGAAAACATTCTGGGGAAGTATCAGTGCGGGTTTAGACCGGGAACGGCCACAACGGATCACATCTTCACTTGTAGGCAAATATAAGAAAAGACTTATGAATATAATGCCAATCTGGAGCATTTGTTCATAGACTTTAAGCAAGCCTATGATAGCATCAATCGCCGAGTAGCGCTAGCGGACTCTAGAATGTTAGGATTCTCAAGAAATCTGGTCCAATTGGTGAGTTTAACCTGGAGAGATACCACTGGTCAGGTCCAAGTACAAAACTCGCTGTCTGAGAGCTTCCCCATTAAAATTTGGATTGAGACAAGGAGATCCGCTTTCCCTCGTGATACTCAACATATGCTTGGGAATGGCCGTAAGAGCCATAAAGACGAACCAGGAGGGCACCATATTTAATAGAATGACCCAACACTTGTCATATGCAGATGATGTGCTGATCATTGCTAGGACAAGGGCAAGGGTTGAGCGGAAACCCCATCAACGAGTACTAAGGAAAGTTTTGTATGGACATCCGGGGGGCGCTAGACGTAGAGGTCGTGCCAGAATAAGATGGCTGGATGACGCAGAAAGCGATTTGGGGAAGGCAGGTGTCAGAAGATGGCTCCAAAAAGCCGAAGATAGGGAAGAGTGGCTTTCTCTCTTGGAGGTCCAGGTCCTATTTTATAGGACTGTAGCACCATTATAATAATAATAATAATATAATTTGTGTTGCTATCATATATTATAATGAAATAGCATTTTAAAGATAAGCCTATATTAAAGCTCAATAAGTACAAATGGCATCTAACGGAATTTTCACTTTATAATCCCCCAAGAATATCCTTAAATAAATTTTTCAGAAAAGTGAAATACTCGGACGGATCACCTGGTGAGATATTATAGATGAACGTTTTTACTGACTACTATATTGTTTATCAGAGGAATCATTGCGATTGTGCTAATTTTCAAAATTTTGTATTCCCCGGGGCAAAATGTTATTAGCAAATGATTTGGTTGTGTGTCAACAAAGTATCTGGAAGAAGTGCAGGAAGCTAAAAACCTGATATACCATCGAGATACTATTACCACATTTGACACGTGGGTTTTGATCAAAGTCCATGAATCGAAAGTGCAACTATATTGAATTTTTTTTTTTTTTTCAGTTTTTCACAATTTACTCGAAAATGGCTGCAACGATTTTCTTTAAATTTCGTATATAGTTTAATGAGATGAATGCTTATAATTTTATTTGAAATATTTTTAAAGAAAATTGATTTTTTGGCGGTATTTGGGGGAGGGGAGACTTTAACGTTAAGATTTCTTCTAAGGCAAAACTTCAGCACAATTTACATTTCTAAAATCTAGATAATATTGAATTATTCTGGAAGTATCGCTCGAACACTAAATCTCCAACTTTACAGAATAAGCTGCTGAGTTTTTTTTTTTTGGAATTAAACGGATACAAAGATTTTCTTTACTTAATTTATTTACTAAATTACACAGTTATAAACCTTGCCATTTTTACTTTTTACTTTCTCTTACTCCTAGTAAGAGGAAGTATTGTAATGGTGTCAAATTTTTCGTATCGATTTTCACCGAAATAATCCGTTGGAGGTCCTCGAGTCCAAAAAGTGGTTTTTTAGCAAATGTCCCTGTGTGTGTGTGTGTGTGGGTGTGTGTGTGTATGTATGTATGTAATGTGAATAGCATCGTTCAAAACTAAATCGTAGAAAAGTTCAAACTTATATTCCGCGTAGGTATCCTTCGGATCTGCAGTAAGTTAATCTGTCAAAATTCCCAACCGAGTACAATTTACAAGTTTTTTTTTTTACTTTTTTGCTAGTTTCGCAGAAATGGGTGAAGACAATTTTTTCTTCAAACTTTGGTACAACAATCAACTACACCGCCAAACAGCGTACACTTTTATTTAAAACATTTCTCTGAGGGAATTCATTTAAGGTACTTTTGGGGGGTGGGGTAGTTTATGACAATTACTTACTAAATAAGGTTCTTACAATTAAATTATACGTTGAAATAAATCGCATAACCGAAAGTGCGTTTACTTTACCACTTTATTAAATGTTTTTTTTCACTTTTTCGAGATTTTCTCAAAAATGGCTCCGATGATTTTCTTGAAACTTCTTATATAAACTACGCATACAAAGATCTACAACTTTTATTTGAAACATTTCTCTAGGAACATTCATTTAAGGGCACTTTTAGGGAAGGGGTGGGGGTTATGTTTTTCTTTAAAATGCTATCATAATTGATTATACAATTCTATCATCCAAACAAAATTAATTTAGAAATAAATAGATGGCCAAAATTCCAATTGCAGAAATTAGTAAACCAGAATTGTGCGCTTTTACTGAACAGTTTTTTCAGTTTTCGACGAATTACATTAAATTTGGTACACTAACTATAATAACATTTGTCAATTATAATTTTGAGAACTGGAGTAAGAGAAAGTTGTGTGAGTGTTTCACACCAAATTTTTCTTTTTTGAAATATTTTCTGCGTAATAACTGATTTTAAGGTGTTCTGAAGACACTATTATGTTACATTTCAAATGTTAATTTGGATTTGTGCAATGTTTTTCTTTTCCATAGTCTTCCAGATTATTGTATAAACAATTCAACTTCCAGCTGCCTTGGGTAGGTGCATACAAATAATATCTATTTTATTTATGTTAGGACAAGAATTAAAATTTCATGCTTAAAGCAAATTTTCCAATTTTATAATTGTATTGAAGGAAATCATGTCAATGTTTTGCCCCAGATTTTTTTCATACTCGAAGGACTCCAAAAATTTGATAGGATCGCAATATTAAAAAAAAAAGAAAATCTTATGTCAAATGTAGTTTTAATTTTCTTTTAACTCCATCCTAGCGATACAAATCTATATTATTTTTAATAAATGCACAGATTAAAAGAGAAATACATTTCTATGTAATATAAAGGAATAACAACAGATTGATGAAAACATTTCCTTTTTCTAATATTGTACAGTTATAGTTATTATACTTTTTGATCAAAATAGTTTACAGTATGATTTACAGAAACTGGGAAGAGGTTATTGAACTGTTACTAACCTTGTCAAGAGAGTTAATACACACAACACTGAGCACAGCAGATTTCTCTGCCCAAAAAGTAACTGTACACTTTCTTCAGTAAGTTAAAGCTGGGACATAGCGGGCCTTTCAACAGCACCGTTCTAATCATCATTGTATTGTTACTATCATGATATTGTTACCACAGATTATTGTCAACCATTTTTCATTGATTTATATTATATAATTTTTTAAACGGATTTATTTTTTATTTTTTTCAGATTTAAAAAAAAAAAATGAGTTTCTTATAAAAATTTTCGATTCAAGCTACGCTAACGCCATTTGTCATTAAAAAAAAATAAAACAAAAAAACTCTGGTTACGATGATTGAACTCTGGTCTTCCGTTACTAAATCTTTTTACATCCTCGTGGTAAAGAAAACGGAATGTATTTTTATAACAGAGTTAAACTTTATTTTTTTGTGAATGTACGTATATCCACTGGTTTTGCGTCACCATTCAATTAAAACATTTGTACCTTTTCTTACCATTTTTACTTTCTCTTATACGAGGAAGTATTGTTATTGCGTGAAATTTTCAAAATTGAGTTTTACCGGAAGTACGTGTTTTGATATCATCTAACTACCATAATAAAAAAGGATTTTAGAAACTGGTCTGTGTGTATTCTATAGAAAATTGATTTTTCTTTAGATGCTACGAGCGGATATAAATAATAAGCTATTTGGGAAAATCGGTCCACCGGAAGTTCCACTTTACACGATACATTTTTCAGTTTTCCAATTTTTTTCGAAAACCGCTCCAACGATTTTCTTCAAACATGGCATATGAACTAATCATAAAAACAGCTACAACTTTTATTTGTAACATTTTTCCGGGAAATTTCATTTAAAAAGAGTTCCGGTGGAGGGAAATTCTGGGTTGACGTTAGACTCTCGAGTAAAGTGGCTTTTCAATGTAATAATAATCTATATACGAGTAAAAATTCAGCATCCGTATATTTGTGGCCGCATAACTCGAAAAGTAGTCGAAGGATTGACTTGAAATTTTTACATAACTTCACATTTCTATATAAAAGTGTTTATATATACTTTTTATTCCGAAGTTTCCATGGAAAAGGGGAAATTCCGAGCGTTTCGTGAATTTGGCAGAAATAGACAGGCGCAGATGCGTTGCGATCGTGGCACGCTCTCTGCCGAAGATATTCTGCACAGAATATGTCAAGAAACGCAATCTTGGCTTGGATTTCACAGAAGAAATATACAACAAAGCGGTAATCTTCATTGAGGATCTTTGTCTTGCAATGTATGGCAAGCTGTTGGCACTATTGAGAGCAACAGTATCGAATAGGTCGATCAATGCAACATTCGAGAGAAAACTGCTCAAAGAGCAATCATACACCAGAAATGACTTACAGCTATTCGTCTAATAATAATAATAATAATAATTTATTTATTTGCCATCGGGGAGAACCCCCCCCATACAAATAGAGTTGGTTCTGAACAATTTACTATAATATAATGTATACAACATCAAAATAATAAATATAATAATACAAACAAACCATTAGAGATTACATTAGGCGAAAAAAAAAGAATTTATGTTCGTAACTTCAAAGTACAATAGGTAAATAAATAAATAAATTAAGATAAATTGAAACTTAAACAAAATAATAGAAAATGAATAAACATCTTGCCTCCTAGTCTTAACTTCATAGTTAAATAATTTAAACTAAGTTTTACTTTTAGATTTAATCCAGATTTATTTTGATGTATCGTAAATTTCTATAACTTATATTTTCTCATGTTTAAGAGTATACATGGCTATTCGTCTAAGAAAATATACTGAAACTCCTTCAAGAACAAAAGATAGCATTTGATACCATCATACGAGCTGTGACCAACCAATCCGGTGGATTGTACTTTTTGGACGCTCCAGATGGAACTGGAAAAACGTTTCCTTAATCCTGGCTAAAATCCGTGCGTTAGCACTTGCTTCTGCAGATAAAGGTGCTTCGTTGATGGAAGGAGGTAGAACAGCGCATTCAGCTCTTAAAAACATTCTTTCAGTGAAATACATTTTTTCTTTCTTTCTTTTCAGTTCACAGCAACGCAAAGTAGGATATTAAATTGAATAATGTGTTTTCTTGCTGAATCTATGTTAACAATCATACTTCTATTTACTTCCCTAACAATTAAAATCAGACTGAGCCACAGCTAAGCGTGGCCGGGTTTAGCAAGTAATAATAATAATAATAAACTGTCTTTATTAGGAACATATAAAACAAATACACAAAAAATAAATCTCTTTTGTTTTGAGACGAATACTCATGGTCCACTGACCATCTGAGGGGTCGCCTTGAACTTTACAAACTAAACTTTTCCGCCTTGGAAATACAATTTGAAGACAGTATATATAATTGGAAACGAAAAATCCGAAATACTAAAAATTACGACAAAACAAAAAGAAGAAAAAGAATCATTAATCCATTAAGCTGAAATACACCTTACTTGTTAAATTAGAAGGATAATTATAAAAGGATAAAGTAAAAGAAAGTCAAAATAAAAGAAGAAATTTCGGAAATATATAACTCAATCCATATTCTAATAATTAAACTGTTGTATCAAAAAAATATCTATAATTCTAGGCTACCTTACAATGATTTACCAAGCTGGACCAATCTTTTCGTTTAAATATGCCTCAACTCATCTTTAGTTAGCATATTCTTTTCAAATACTTTAGACAATACTCTTTTTAGAACAGGGCAAATAGCAAGAAAGTGATAGACGTCCTCGATCTCATTCCTGACACAATGAGCACAATTTGACCTGCTCAGTGAAGGTATATTTGTTTAGATACAGTAGTTCGCCCCTCATTTTGATTAACCAGCCAATAGAATTCGCATCTAACTTGCTACTGTAAACAAAGTTGTTATCGGGTTCCAATTCCTTATACAGAGTACACCTTACACTGCTGAATTTTTCAATTTGTGCTCATTAATTATACTGGATGTTTTTATGCCATCATTTAACATATCCATCACATTAATATTACAGCTACTACAGAGTATTTCCCAGTTTCTATACCAAACTATTTTTCTATTAATTATTTCTTGGGTGAGAATTTTGGGGTATCTAGAAGTTGGTAGATTTAAACATCTCTTTATATAATTTAAATGCAATTTCAATGTGTACAAGAACGTTGGAGATAAATTAGTCTCCAAATATATAATCGCATCCGGCATATTTCTGGGTAAGTTAAAGCACCTTTTAACACAAAATTTAAAAGGGATTTCCGGCGAGTCATACCTACGATACCTCCAAGTTTGCGCCCCATAGCACATTATTGCACGAGATACCGCATTAAATACTTTCAATTTGAAGGAAAATGGGATGCTTCTGTTTACTATTAACCTATTAAACGAAAGGCAAATTTCTCGTTTTCTACCGTTTCCCTAAAATCCTGCTCTAAAGACATTTTGGAAGGTAATGTAATGCCAAAGTACTTGTAAGTATTAACAACCTTTATGCTTTCATTTCCGTAATACCATTTTTCCTACCCGCTAGGACGCCCTCCCTCATTCCTAAATACAACAATCTTTGATTTTTCCAAATTAATCATCGTATTCCAAGCATTACAATATTTGGAAAATGAATTAATCATACTTTGCAAGGAGAGTCGGTCCATGCCTTTTATATACATAATCCTAATTTTACTACAATGTTAAAGAACTTAATATGTTACCAAAATTTTGAGTATAAAGAATATCTATTGACCGGGAGTGCCACTTTTTTTGTCTAATTATTTTTCAGAGAACATAGTATATAGTTTTTCATTTGTAAGGGTGTTGTGAGGAGATGTTGGTTGTAGATGCTTGATGTGATAAATAACACCTTAAGATGGGTATAAGATATATAATTTTATATATATGTATGTGACTGACTGCCAAGGCCTTTACACTGTAGAGTTCAGAACTGAACTGAACTGAACTGACAGACTGACGTGGCTAAATAATGATATGTACGGAGTGATGTTAAACTGATGTGTAAATCAACAGAATGATCTCTGATATGTAAAACTGAATTTAACAGAATGATTCTCTGACTGTCCATCTCTTATATATATATATATATATATACACTGGCCGAATCTCTCCTCTCTGTGCTGTTTCTCTCCTCTCTGTGCTGTTTCTGAAGGGGCTGTTTCTCTCCGCTAGAGTGGATGAGTGGTGGGGGTTTCACCAAAACCCCTACACATTCTATAAGAAATTAGTAAGGGTGTGATACACGTATAAATAAATCAGAACTGTGAAAATTGCTGTGAGAGAAAGTTGTGTGGGTTTTAATCCAGATTCTCTTGAATAGATCATTTAACATTCACTTATATTTAGACCAATTATTACCAAATAAAAAGTCGCTTTATGGATTTTTGTCCTCCGTTATCACACAAAAAAAAAGCTGCCGTCATTGGAGATGAAACACTGAATTTTTACTTTCTCCTGCTATTTTTTGTAAGAGAAAATCACATGTTTTTGTAAAAAACAAATAACAGTGAAATTGCTGATTGAGTTTTAATGCAATATATGTTGTTTTTTTTGTTTTGTTTTTTTTAATTTAAGGCGCATCATTATCTATGGTCATTGGAGCCAGGAGCCTTCTCAGTGCACTGCCCGGTCTCCGAACAGTGTTTCTCTCGTTACAGACAACACTGTCCATCACCGGACTGTGAGCTGTAGAGATTCCTAGGAAGAAAAAAGTCTAAGGGCAGCACCGCTGGACTTGAACCCTAGTCGTCCGCATGAGAGTCCAACGCTCTACCACTGAGACATTTTTTGTGGTAGCCAGCATCATTTTGTGGTCATCGATCGGTTTCGGGCGTTCACCCATCTTCAGGATGCGGTTTGTCAGACACTGTGATAACACAGACTTGCACAGAGCAAATCAGTTATACACTGACTGGTCCTTTTATTATATTTTAAAACTAAACTCTTAAACTAGGTCAAAGGGAGGTATAGGTGGGAAGCTGAGCCTGTGTTATCACACTGTCTGACAAACGCATCCTGAAGCTGGGCAAACGTCCGAAACCGGTCGATGATCACAAAATGAAGCAGGCTACCACGGAAAATGTCCCTGATGCTTTCCAGCTGTGCGGAAACAACCACCACATCAGCTCTACCACTGAGTTAATCCTTTCCCTAATATTCACTATTTTTGTTAATATTTATTTATTAGCTTACTAAATGAACCCGAAAGTTTCATAGCTAAGAGTCATGCGGAGGACTTATAATAATCTAACTGGCAATGAAAACGCTACAATACTGACAATGTACTGAAGTATATTAAAGAAAAAAGAAAAACAATCTAATAGGATACTACATTTTGATTTTAGCCAAAAGGCTGAGAAACGATTTAGGCGGAATAAGCATTGAAAAGGAGAATGGAATGGGTCGATAGGGGCTGATTTGGTGGATAGTTTGCATGTTGGAATGAAGATAATTTATGCAGCTCGTTTTGTTTATTAGATTTGTAAATAATATATAAAAATATTGTTGATAATATTATAAAATGACGGCGTATATATAACAAATGAAACTGAATACGAAAATGACTCACATATGATTAGCATGTTCAATTAGTTCTCGCAAAACTTTAATGTCCACGAGAATCCTGATAAAGGAATGGCAGAGTTGTTCCAACGGAAGAATTCCGTTTGATGAATTTCTGTGCTAATTCCGAAAAGTGAGTAACGCACATAAAAATATCTAATTTGAAAAAAAACTTACACGTCATTAATACAATTATAAATAAAATGACGAATTTTCTTTAAACTATAAGTATTTCTCATTTGTCATAACATGAGGAAAGATAGGAAACATAAATAGATAGGGATTCGCCAATAATATAAAGAACCAACCAAATTTATTTGAAATTTAACTGCAAAAATTTCGCAAAACTATCTAAAATCAATGTGTTTGAAAAAATGTTTCAAATGTAAGTGATAGGTTTATATCTGTGTAGTTAGCATTCCAAAATTACATGGATATCATTTAGTTGTTTTGAAATCATTCCAATAAACTCAAAAACCTATTCTGTACACTTTCGGTTAACCGATTATCTTCAAATTTGGAATTCTAGCAATGAATGCTTTTTAATGTATATTAATAATTTATATAATAAGTGATTGCAACATACATTTCAATTGATATAAAACTTTAAAGGAAAGCTTAACGATAATACTCTCCTGGGACTCCCCCCCCAAAAAACTCAATATTCCGGGAAAATGTCTCCAATTAAGTGATAGATAATTATGTATGTAGATAGTATACGAAGTTTTAAGAAAATCCATTTTCAATCCCATGTTTTAGAAACAATTCTTTCTCATCAAGAAGTTATTTAAACAAAATCCTAATGTTAGTTTCATATATTTACAGTTTAGGTACAACATTTATTTACCAAATATATATACAAATTTACACAGATTATTTGGAAGTTCAAATATATAATTATATTACACCCTTCCTATAGCTAACATTAGATATAATACATACATTTACTATATAGCTACTAGTTGGGGGAAAAAGTTATTAAAAACCCCGTGATATTTGAAAAATAAAGTTTATAAAGAAAATTGAATATTGGAGAGATTAAATTTTATGAATTAAGTATATGTTTTATTCTTTTATGGTGGTAGGTCTGTGAAGAATCGTAATCAGCAATGGATTGGCAGAGAGGGTTAGGGCAAGTAGTTTTCAGTCTTAGTTTAATAAAGTCACTTATAGTAACGGTGTCCGTGATGTCATGAAGATGGGAAATACGGTTCTGACGAGGTAAGTTTGTGGCTAACGAAGGAATTTGTTTTGGGTAATTTGGAGTTTGGAGAGGTTAGATTTACAGGTGGAACTCCAGGCTGCACTGGCATATGTTAGCATTGGACGGGCCACGACTTTATAGAGGATCAGTTTATTACCGGTAGACAGTTCTGTTTGAATTTTGGGACAGAAGTGGAAAAAGGAGCCTGATTGTTTTTTTACCTGCATTTACACTGTCAATTATGTGTGCTGTAAAGTTAAGTTTGGAGTCGAGTAATATGCCTAAGTATCTGATGCTATTGGACCAAGGTACTGTAATTCCGTTAGCTGTGACCTAACGTGTAATGTACGGTCTGCGTTTAGTAAACATGATAGCTTCAGTCTTGTCATTGTTGATGCGAAATTTCCACTTTTGGCAATATTTTGAGATCTTCTTCAGTCCTTCAGTGAGTCTGTTGGCTCTTGTATCAGTCCTAAATGAAGTAGCATACAGTGCAAGATCATCAGCGTATAAGGCAAGGTTGACATGTTCGGTTTTAGGGATGGAGTTTAGATAGGTAATGAATAATGCAGGACCAAGGATAGAGCCTTGGGGTACTCCGGCAGAGACGGGAATTATATTTACAGTTAAATAGCATTTGTATTACGGTCGATGATCAAAAATTTCAGATCTTTTCCAGCACTGCAGACATAAACAAATTACTATTCAACAATATGTATTACCCATTCATTGTTATAATTTTCAATTTTCTAATGAAATTAATGAATGTTTAATGCGTTAATTACAAATATGGATTTCAATTTAGAAAATTGGGTTTTCCAATAATTGTTTCATTTCAAGGAATTCCCAATGTCGTAATAGAATGTGTATTAAATCCATTGACAATTAATTGTGTTTTGAATTTAAACAATACTTTTAATTTCGATACAATGACTAAGCTACAATACAAATTTTTCCTTACTAAATTATTTAATTTTTACATTCATCTACTATTACTATTAACGACTTTTTATACTTTCTTTTTTTGAATAATTTCCGGTCGATCTTTTAATAAAAAGAAGAAAATGCTATTTTAATTAATATCGTTTGTTTATAATAATAATAATAATTATTGTAAAATAGGTAGCAGAAATGCCGAAAGTTAAGCAATGGAACAGTAGGTATACTAGACATGAACAACCTACATGTCTTGCAAGTTTAACATAAGACGCTGCCCCTAATAGTTACAAATATTGTAATTTAATAAAATTCATGAGAATTTTTTTTTCTGTCCAGGATTTCCCTCATATTTGAGGTTTCCTCAGACCAAAGAAAAATAAAAAGGTATTGGTATCTATATATATATATAAAGCTTGCAGTATTTATACAGCGAAAACTGAGCCATCAAAAATCCCCTGTTTAGCTGATACTGATTTAATAAAGTCTTTCAAAAAAAAAAAAAAAAGATACAAAATAAAATATAAAAAAATTGAAATCTAAAAAATTTGAAAGTCTATAAAAACTCAGAAATGATTAGCAAGTATAAACTATATAACAAATCTGAATATTGTATCTCTAAAACAACCAAATAGAATCATCATTAGCGTGCTATAAAATTTAAAAATCTATACATATATTTCTAAAATGCCTAGCAAATATAAAACTATAATAGATCTGATATTAAAATATACTTAAAATAAAATCTATAAAGGCAAACTTAAAAAACATCTGCCATAAAAACAATAGATATTATATAGAGTAATTGTATATTCAACCAAAGACAATTAATACATCATGATACCGTGACAACATTATTCTAAATTATTCTTAACATTATTCAGATATTATTTATATGTAATCAACCGATTAATAATATACTTACATACTTAACCAGCGTCTCCCTTTATTTGGGTTGCCATCAGATCACTTCCTCCCTCTATCACTTCCTGTCTCTCCAATCTCCATCCCTCAGATCCCGTCAGGCCATCTCTTCTTCCCATCTTCTTGCCGGTCTGCGTCTTCTTCTGTTCTTCTGGGCGTTCCATCCTCTAATTCTCTCTGGCCATCTTTCCAGAGGCATCCTTCTGAGATGTCCATACCACATCAGTTTCCTTTTATTTATTCTTTCCTCAACTGTTTCATTTATTCTCATTTTCTTCTTTATCTCTACATCCTAACCTTATACATTCTGGTCTTCTGAACACACATCTTCTCAGTAGTCCATCTCTATCAGTTCATCATCAAACCGATCCTCCGAATAGTGGTCCAAGTTTCAGATCCATACATGAGGATTCCTTCAATAATGGAATAAAGTCTTCTAATTTTTATTTTCTCTTGAAAGGGTTTCGCCCCACAACTGCGGATGAAGCATTCTCATTCCTTGCGGGCCTGTTTATTTTTTTCCAGCACCTCTTTTTCACATCCTCCCGCCTCCTCCAAAACATATCTCAAATATTTGAAAGATTCCTGCATCTATCCACTTCAATATATAAATCTTCATTTTTATTACCTTTTGTCACCATATACTCATCCCCCAGGCTTTGTAGCATTCCTTCAATTTCCTCATCATTAACTCCATATCTTCTCTATCCTGGGCCACTACCACTTGATCATCCCCGAAAAACAAGATACACAAATGATCGTTAGACCTATACCTTTAGGTATAGATCGTTAGACCCATACCTTTACATTTCCCAGTCCTTCATTACCCTCTCCAAATATATGTTCAATGCAGATAGCATCCTTGTTTCAATCCCTTAGAGCTTTCAAACACTTTTGATAAGTTTGTTCCCTGTTTTACCTGTATACATTATCTTCCTACAATCCCTTCATACATTATCTGTATAGCTCTAATGAGGCTTCCTTCTATACCTATCTCGCGCAGAGCTCTCCACATTCTTTCTCTGGGAACTTCATCGTATGCCTTTTCTAAATCGATAAAGGCCAAATGCAACTCATGTTTCCTTTCTTTGCATTTTTCTATCAGTTGCCTCATTATAAGTATATTGTCAATACATGATCTTCCATACGTGAAGCCACTTTGTTCTATAGGGGTTATTAATAATATAAATATTAAATAAATAAATATATGATTCATTTAATTAAATTTATTTTCAGAAAAAAGTATTATTTTTTTTATTTCCATCACTAGAATTTTTTGGAATGCCCATGAATAATAAAATGGAATGTCCATAATAGGAAATGATCGGAAAGTTTACCGATCTAAAAAAAATGATGAACCATAATTGTTTAAATTTAATTACAGAGGGCTGTAAAAATAATTATTTGTTTTAAAAATAGATAAAAAATAAATAATTGATTTTTCAGATGAAAGTTTTAAATCAGCTAATTCTGGTAATAAATTTGGATAAGTTTAATTTCTAAATAAAATTAATTTTTATTATAATTAATATGGTTTTCTGTTTGAGATAAGTTATGAGTTCTAGTACGTTATATGGTTACCAAATTCAACAAACTTCTCCACAGTATATTTGTGATAAGACAAATCTTCATGCTATTTTATATACAAATACTATATTTACATAAACTAACCACAACCCAGTAATGATGGTTTACAGTCAGTTCTAAATATTTACAACTACTCGTATAATGTAAGAAAAACTGAAACTATCACTATTTTTTATTTTCTTCTTGAAGGCTAATTTTTTATTTGGTTTGAAGGCTAAAAAGTTGTTTTTTAAATCTTTTATGTATATATGTTACGATTGTCGTAGTATAATTCACGCATATGTATAAAACATTATTTATGTCTTATAATGGTCAACATAAAATACTAAAATCTTGGTATAAAGCCCAGGAAAGAGCAAGGAACTGCCAAATTTGAGGCAGTATATCATTTTCAGGGATCCATTTTCCAGCGTTTGGACCAGGGAACCAATACCAAACAGTAGTTTTGATGAGGCTGACAGAGGGCCTGCAGTTGAGTTTCATTAAGCTGGAATTTTCGTCCTAAAAATAAAAAAATATATTTCTTTTTATTGAAATATGTATATAAACAATTTAGCAATATTGTAATTAAATTGTAGTTTTATAATATTCTTTGGTAGTAAAAATTAATAATAAAATCGCTTACATATAAATTAATTAATATATTATGGATTTTCGGGTGTTGATCAGAAAAATATTTTTGTTAAAGGTAAACGTTTGATTATGTTACATAATCTTCAACAATATCTGGATACAACAACAAAACTCAATACAATAAATATAAATAACAATCCATCAAATAATAAATATCTGAAGATAGAATTACTAGGTGTGTATTGTACATTAATTGCATTAAGACAACCTGTCAAACTGAGATGTTTCCTTAAATGTCGTTAATATTGCATTTTATTAAATAAAATATTTTTTATTATTTTGAAATTAAATAATCTGTTAATTATAAAAACTAAAAATTAATAATAAAATTATTACACAAATGGTAGTGGTAGAATGACAATACAATACTATACAGAAGTAGGTAACAAAAAGGTCTTCTATGGCGTGTGCTTCTTGAACTGGGCACCAGATGTTACTATAGACAAACATTAGGTTGGTTTATTAAATTGTAATAAGCTATATTATTTAATCTTGCTACATCCATTTTCTTATTACATGGATTTTTCCTCTCGAGAAATGTAAACCATTTCTTTAAATAATCTCTTTTTGTGCCCAATTTCAAAGCCTAAAACCCCAAGGTCAGTGAATTCAAAAACATAATTCTTTTTCAAAACATTTTGAGATAATAGCGTATTTTATTTTGTTATTCATTATATCA
Organism: Triatoma infestans; assembly: GCA_011037195.1. Lineage (NCBI taxonomy): Eukaryota > Metazoa > Arthropoda > Insecta > Hemiptera > Reduviidae > Triatoma > Triatoma infestans. Next base: position 37,373 of record JAAEAF010003916.1, read on the forward strand.
TCTTTGTGTTCATATATGCGTTTTTCTAAATATAAGATGTTTCCCCAATATACTTCTAGGTGTGGTGTGAAGTGGCCTCAGGAGTAAGGCAGGGCTGCGTATTGAGTCCGCTTTTGTTTGCCTTGTTTCTTGATGACTTGCCAGCTGTCCTGGAATCAGGTATGACGGTTAGTTACTACGTAAATGAAGTCCTTATGTACGCTGGCGACGTGGTACTAATCACACTTAATGCTGCCAGTCATCAGAGAAACATTAAAACTTGGGGGATGGTACTGCTTTCAATGGAATTTATCCATTACATTTAGGTAAATCAAAAATTATTATTTTTAAGAAGAGTAGTGGAATAGGCAACCAGAGATCGGTGGTATTTCAAATATAATTCGATAGAAATTGTGAGTGAATACAAAATCTCGGCGTCAAGTTAACTCCACATTTTTCTTTTAATTGCCACGTTAATAATGAGGTATCTACAACAAAACTGGCTCGGTACAGTGTATGGCTTGACTTTATTTCTTAAAATTTAATCTCTCTTCCCGTAAAATTTAAATTGTTCAATACAATCTGCCGTTCAATCCTCTGTTATGCCTCTCAAATCCGGGTTATGAAAAATTTGAACAACTTGAAACCCAGCGGTTTTTTATTAGAAAATTATTTGCCCTTCCTAAAATTGTTTCTATTTACAATGTAACTTCATTTTAATTTAATAATTAAACTTTTTAAACTTCCTGATTACCGCCTTTCAAAAATAATCGCCTTTGAAGTTGTTGATCACGGTGCATTGTGGCTTAAGGACTAGATGGCAATGATATTTTAGAACGCAATGTCTGCTAAACTGTCATGTGATTCGCTTTTTTCTTTAAACAATGTAGATGAATGACCAATGCTATTTAACGTTATATTAGAAAAATTACGAATTAAATTTTGAAAATAGGTTAGCTTTGTTAACAAGTTAGTTCTAGCTCTATTTTGTAGAGTCTGTGAGACGGAGGAGGAAACACCCATCCATCTTATGACTGATTGCCAGAATTGTGCGGAAATTAGGTTCATGACCTTTGGTAGGAATAGGTTGTCTGTGGAAGAGCTTAGGCTATTTCCCCGTAAGGTTATTGTCCGATTTATTCGGACTGCGGTGAATCTTAGATGGATTAGATCCGGGTCCGGATATTGTTCTAGACCCGGTTTGTTGTTGTTTTTCTTGGGGTAGCTATATGAGCCCAATGGGGTTTTGGATAGCGTAGGGTTTCCTCCCTCTCCACGGACAAATAATAATAAAATAATAATAGTTCTAGCTCACGATTCCTACTGTACAAATAATTAGATCGTAACTTAGACATGACTTTAGTTGAGTTGAGATGGCTGTTTAAGATCAGGAGCTTAAGATAAGGTGGTTTATTGTATTTGATTGATGCACCATTTGTTATTAGGGAAAATAAAATGTGCTTCTTATGTAGTGTCCGCGTCAGGGAGAATATTGTTCATTGTATGGCTGAGTGCACCATCCTATCTGAAATCCGTCGTCTACATGCTACTTTAACTAAAAGTCAGCTTATCGATCTGTTAGATAATAATTTTCATACTTTGATCAAATACGCTCGACGTGTCTGGCACTATCGACAACAATTAGGTAATGGAATTTAATTTTTGAATTTTTGTGGTTTTATATTAATATTTTAGATTTATTACTAGTACTTACTAGCACTATACACACACTGCTGGTAAGTGCAAGTATTGCGATCGTCCCAGATTTATTAACTTGAGTTTACACCGGAAATACCTGTTTTAAGGTTCCCTGAATGCAAAAACAATGTTTTTAGCAAATGGTCTGTGTGTGTGTGAACAGAGTATCTCATAAACGAAAAGTGGTAGGAAGCTCAAACTTGGTATTCCGTTTAGGTACTACCACCGTATCAGACGCGAAGATTTCAGGCAAAAATCCATAAACCAAAAGTACCACTTTACAAAATATTTTTTTCTGTTTTTGTGATTTTCTCAAAAACAACTCTAACGATTTTCTTGAAACATGGTATACCAACTACACATACAAAAAGCTATAACTTTTGTTTATAACATTTCTCAGGGAAGATTCGTTTAAGGGCACTTTTGAGAGAGAGCTGGGGTTCGGTTTTCCTCTAAAGTGCTATTTCAGTTTATTACACATTTCTATGATCTAAATAATATTAATTAGAATTAAATATGTTGTTGAAATTTTGAGTTTGAATAAAATCAGATGACAGAAAGTGCGTTGTTATTGAAAAGTATTTTTTAGATTTTTGCTATTTTCTCTAAAGCGGTCCAACGAATTTCTTTAAACTGATCATGTAAACTACACATATAAAGAGTTAAAACTTTTCTTTGTCATTTAAGGGAGCTTTAGGGGGAGGGTGGGATTATGTTTTCCTTTAAAGTGTTATCTTATTTGATCATACAATTCTACTATCTATACAAAATTAATTAATAATAACTGATTGGCAAACTTCCGTGTTTCAAGAAAATGAGTAGACCGGAACTGCGTTTTTTACTGAACAGTTTTTTTCAGTTTTCGCGTATTTGTCCATAAAATCACTTATCGATTTCATTAAATTTGTTGTACTAACTATAAAATTTTTCATTACAATTTTGTAAAGTAAAGTAAGAGTAATTTGTATGCATGTTTCACCATAGATGTTCTTTGAGTTTCAAATTAGATAAATAAATTTTTATTTCTTTTATTTTTCAAATTTATGTTTCTGTTCTGTAAATCAACTTCCGGCAGATAGAATTTTGTCCCAAGCCTCATATTAATTGTATTGCAATATCTTCTGACAAATTATGTACATTTTTTTATTGAAATAAAGGATATTATTATTATTATTATATATCAGTTTTTTCGATCTCGCACATTTAGAGCGTCTCCTGGGGCGCCTTTAAAGAAGATAACATCAAATATGGCTTGTCTGTTAAGTTCTACTTGTGTGTTCTATGTGAGTCGTTAGTTTAGGAAGGAAGAACCAAGTGCCAAATCTGTATTAGGAAGAAGGCTGCCGTTGATGAAGCTACAAAGAAAGAGAGAATAAACATGGCGTGTTGGTAATTTTTGCGTTGATTTTAATTCGATTATTTTTTTGCTCATAACTCTTCAACATGTTTGTAATTCGTATAAAGATTTTATATCTTTTGCTTTATAACTGTATTATCTGCATATATCAAAGTAATGTGGAAGAATGTATTGGTATGTACGATGTGAGTCCATGTCATCATTTGTTTAACATTTCGTTCAACAAAAGCAAATCAATCAACTTTGCAAAATATTATCAATAAATTTAGATAGTAATTGCCAAACTAAATGTTTGGCATTGAAACTTTTGTGGACTTACAGTCCAATTCAGGGGTTCAGCCCATTCCAAATACATACAAACTATTCAGATATTTGAATCTAAACTATTCCGATAGATAGTTGACTGTCCAGACTGTGTAACAAACCTCACTGTTCACAATGATCTCTTAACATGACTTACGATCAACTCACATGTCGTCCGGCAAAATTTCACAAGTACCATATCGCGATGTTTCATTATTCCAATCTTTTTGTAGATCTATCGCCTCTAATAAATCCCTGACAATCCTTGCGCCCTCTGAACCGCTAATTAAGACATTAATCAGCACAATTCCCTTCCTTTAGTCTCCGACTAACGATAGGTATCATCGCATTTTGTGGAGCATTAAAAAACTATTTTTCCAAAAAATAAGCTAGAGACGAAAAGGTTGAAATTTATTTTAAAAAAATGTTTAAGGCAAGAAAATCAGTTTTATAGGAAATAATTTTCCAAAACATATTTTTTAATTTGTGAATATATTATAGAGCCAGCTGACAGATCAGGACAATCAGATAAACAGTCAAAAATTCAATGTTCGGAAAAAAGAAATTGCAATATGGAGAAAGATATATGAGTGGGGTTCTTCATCAATTTTTTTTTTTGGAAACATTTTCTATACATGATAGAGATATTAAATTTCCATTGTATATATTAGTGGACAACTTTTTGAATGTATATATACAATATGAGGACGTTGTTGGAAAAAGTGTCGAAGAGTGACCATGTTGGTTGGAGACAAAAGTGTACATGTATGTTAGTATGCTTCCAAATAGACGAGCTCTGACTATATAAACAGCACTGGCTACCACCTGCATTCTGATATACTCAAGGACTCTTTGCTTCCTTTGACACAATTCCTTTCCATTCTCTTTCTCTTAATTCAATCGCTTTTACTCTATTTTTATCACAAATATATATTTTTTATATTTAAGTAATTTTTTTCGTTTTTATCTTTTATATTATTTCGCTTTTATTAGAATTATTTGCGAATATGTTTCTATTAAAGTATAAGTAATATGCTAATTAATAATAATAAAAAAAATATACAGCTAAAATTAGGCAAGACTTTTTATTATCAATGATCTATTAAAGAATGGAAAAGAATTTCTTAAAAATACAATTTAAAAAAAACATAATTTTAATATGAAAAAATGTATGCAAACAATTCTCATTCATTTTAACGATCAGGTTCTTGAAAAGACCTTTAAAATCTCATTCTCATCCTCCAGAATACTAGAAGTTGCAGAAGATCATAATATGGAATTTCTGGTCAAAATCATATTAATAATATTAGGCTTTAAATCTTATTTAATCTTATTTCCATCAGCCTAAATGCAACCAAATTGCATTTCCTCCGTAGAAGCAAAAAAGAAAGAAAAGAGAAGATATCGCAGGAAAATGTACGTAAAGATGCCCTTTAACAATAAAGGTGAAAGGAAGGAAACTGCAATGATATAGTTAAGTGTAAATGTGAGCAACGGATAGATTGCCAAAGATAGTTCCGTATTGGTCTACCGATGAAAGAAGAAAGAGAGAATGACCGGGAAGAGGATGTCAAAATGAGATCCTTAGGATGGAATTTGAACCTACCGAGATTTCTGTTGGCTGAGAATTTTAATGGTAAGTAGATTATGTTAAACTAAGGTTTTAATCAAGCGTAAACGCTGATGAAATTTGTTGCATTACTCTGACAGAATGAACACATTCATCTCCCGTTACTATCATCTCTCAACTAACTTATTCATATCCTGGACAAAGCCTTTGCTCTTTAACCGCCACTGTCAATTCACCCAAAAAAACTTGAAATGGCAGTTTTGATTTAAGCCAAACTCTAGAGATACTCAGAACCATTTAAATTCAAATTTTTGGGAAAATTAATCAAACAAAATTATAGTTTTTTTATATGTGTAGTCTTAGCTATCGACGGTAAAAGGATATTTTTAAGGATCGAGAAAAAAAGAGGCTTAATTATTGAGGAAGTCCCAAGGCCTGCAGTGTTTCAATCTTCTGCATAATGGGAGAGGACAGTTTTTGGATAAGAGAGTAAGTATGGGCAGATGTGGAATCATGGAATTTTTTATAACGGGTTGTTATAGTCGCTGGTGGACAAAAGGAATTTTATGATTAGTGTAGAGGTTTAGATTGGAGGCATGCTAAGGAGCACTGGTGATTTTCCGAAGGACTTTGGATTGGAAGGGGTTGGATGCGTTAGGAATGGAATGCTTGGTTCAACCCCAAAACCTTGCAACCATAAGTCCATAGGGGTTTAATGATTATGTATCATATAACTCTTCTGTTTTCAATTGTGAGTTTAGAACGTGGGTCAATCAGCTAGAAAGAAGTATAAATCGTCAATTTTGTTCTGTCTCTTCAGTTTAATATGAGGGCTACAAGTTAGTCGTTTAAGTCTATGTACAAACCGAGATAGCGAACTCGGTCTTCCGTTGGCCACATGTAGAAGGATGGGTGAAAGGGTGGCGTGTCTCAACTATAGTTTAATAGTTTTGCATTTGGAAGGGTATTTCCATTTTTTAAACCAGTTATGCAAGGAATTTATATGGATTTGGAGGACTCAGAGGATTCATGGATAAGATCTGGGTTGGGAGGTTGGGAGGAATGACCCAGGTATCATCAGTATAAGAATGGAGAATTGATGTTTTGATGTTTTTCACTAAATTGCCATTTCCCTTCATTATACCATTCTATCAACTATATAATATTAATTACGATTAAATTGGTACTAAAATCCTGAATTTTCGGCAAAAGGTTTCATCAAAAATGTAATTGCCAAAATTTCCGAATTGAAAGAAAATCGCTTGGCTGAAAATATGACGTTACTGAACAATTTAGTACTAACATTTAGTAAACATGTTGTTTATCGATTTGAAGTAGCTAAATTTTAAGAAGAAGCTGTGTGAGTGTTTCATGCCAGATTTTTTTTTTTTGTGTTTCATATTAACCATTTTGTTTTTTTTTTATGATGGCTGGAATAAGCAAGATATTGTTAAAAAATCTTATTATTAATTTTGCCCTCGATTGCCAGTGTAATCTTTTTTGCTCTCTCCTTCAATAATTTATTTGCAACCATACAATAGATATGATAAGCAATGTGATGAATGAGCAAACATGACATGAATTAAATGTGTAGAAGAAAATACCCATTGATATTTTCATTTTCATGGCGTTGAAGTTAATTTAAATGGTCACGGGGCCATTGACGCTTCAGGCGTCGGGATGGATTATCGGGTAAGGTTTGACTAGTAAGTTGTTGAACCAAAGGATTATGATGATGGAACAAGCAGTTATGGAATCTTTGATGACGGAATTATATTAGATCGGCCACAAATGGAATGGATAAGTCATTATGTAAGGTTTTATTGGAGACATAATAAGGAGGAAAAATTGGTAATTTTTCATATGATTTTGGACTGTAAGGATTGGATGTGGTAAACGTTGGAATGCTTAGTCGAGCCCACTAGTCCGTAAGTCCATATTGGTCGTAGTAAAGTTTTGTATAATGTAAGCTTATTACTTTCTCTTACTCCTTATAAGAAGTTCGTGTCAAATTTTCGATATCGAGTTTTCACCGGAAATATCCGTTTTGAGGTCCCCTGAGTCCAAAAAAGTGGTTTTTAGCAAATGGTCTGTGTGTGTGTGTGGGTGTCTGTGAGTCTTGCGTCTGTGTATGTATGTGAACAGCATAGCTCAAAAACGGAAAACCGTAGAAAATTGAAACTTGACATTGCGTCTAGGTATCATCATGGCATCTAACAGTGGGTCACCTGTCAAAATTCCTCAACCGGAAGTACTACTTTACTTGTAGGTTTTTTTTACATTTTTGCAATTTCCTCGAAAATGGCTCCAACGATTTTCTTCAAACTTGGTATGTCAACTACACATACAATGAGCTACAACTTTTAATTGTAACATTTCTCTGGGAAAATTCGTTTAAGGGCAATTACGGGGAAGAGTTGGGGTTAAGTTTTCATCTGAAGTGCTATTTCAGTTTATTAAAAAATTCTAACATCTAAATAATGTTAATTAGAATTAAATATGTTGTTGAAATTCCGAGTTTGATAAAAATCAGATAACCGGAAGTGCTTTACCACTTTTACTAAATGATTTTTTTCACTTTTTCGTGATTTTCTCAAAAATGGCTGCGACGATTTTCTTTAAACATGATATATTAATACTCATACAAAGAGCTACAACTTTTATTTAAAACATTTCTCTAGGAAAATTCATTTAATGGCACTTTTAGGGGAGGGGTGGGTTATGTTTTTCTCTTAAGTGCGATCATAGTTGATTATACAATTCTATCATCCAAACAAAATTAATTAGAAATAAATGGATGGCCAAAATTCAGAGTTTCAAGAAAATTAGTTAACCGGAAGTGGGCTTTTACTGAACGGTTTTTTAGTTTTCGTCGTATTTGAATTAATTTGGTACACAAACTATAAAATTTGTCAATTATAATTTTGATAAGTGGGGTAAGAGAAAGTTGTGTGAGCGTTTCACACCAGATTTTTTTTTTAAAGTAAGTTTGCATCGTTTGTCTAAAAGTCTTGAAAGGATACGAAATCGTCTATTCGTTTCCATTCTTTTCAGTTTGGTATGGGGGTTCCAGGTTAGTCGTTTGTCCATATATATAACCCAAGATAGCGTACTCTATCAGCAGTAGATAGGAAGGTGTTATTTAATTTAACATCACGACAGAGGAAGTGACGAAGTGTAAATCTGGTGTGAATACATTTCTTTTCATTAACTTTTATCTTCCATTTTTTGCACCACTCAGTGGTGGTGTATTCGTAGTTAAAACAAAATAATTTTTTTGCTGTTCACTTTGCGTCCAGACTCTCTAACCTTAAGTACAGATATCACCAGATTTAATTACAATCTCCTCATTCCAAAACTGGATCACAATCATTATAAAATTTAAAATAATTATAGCGTTTTGTGAGTTTTTAAAGCCTTTGTTCAAATTGAGCCATTAGTTATACAAAAAAAAAAAAAATAAATAAAAAATAAATACGATATTATGATATTGTTAATAATATTATTTGGTCATATTTAATAAAAATTAATGGTTATCAAATTCTACTTTGGTAATAGCCGGCTCATTTGAAAACAAAATTTTCTTTCTAAAAGAGATACGTATTTAAGAGTTATTATTTATTTTATTTTTAATAAAAATTTGTAGAAAGTGTTGACTCTGTAATAACAAAAAAGTTAATTTCTTCATAAAAAGTTATTTTTCATAAAAGTTTAGTTATAATATTATATTTATGTTAATAAAACCAGCATGTTCATAAATAAATATTGGGTAATTATAATTATATTTAATTATATAATAACAATAAAAAATTATTATCCCCTTTTGATTTTCTTTTCTGTTTCAAAATATTTTTTTTTTCTATACTAACTTTGATGTAAGGTTGAGACTGTAATACAATTCCCATCCTAAAAACTAAACCACCAGAGAGAGAATATTTGAGAGCGGTAATGAATTATTGCTTTGAAAATAAATTGATTATTATCCATAAATAACAAAGTACCGTTATATAGAAACACTGTTACATAAATGGTTTAGTATAATAACTACATATAAAATAAATTAGTCGGACGTATCTTTTTTTTTTTTATTTTTTGTAAAGATAGGCCTAGAAAATGTATACTTCTCACTGTCTGGTCCACTATAAATTTGATTGAGTTATAGAAGTTTACAGGTGACTTATATTTAGAAAGATATTAGATAGATTTAATAATGATATGTGTATAATAGTAATACAGAGATGTAGCTGTATGATAAAGTGAGACATGAGTATACTACAATAACGTCTTTGAATTCCCTATTAATCTGTAGGCCACATCGTTTTATTTCACCTTTTGAAGGGTAATGGTTCATTTTTTTTGTTATTTCCATCTCTCATCTGTTTATTCTTTTTACAATATTTCACGAAGACAAGATAAACATCATCTTGGATTAAAGATTCAAAATCTGGAGAAATTTCTATTGGTTAGGGGGGCCATAATTTCATTTAGTATGGTTATTATAAACTATTAATTTAAATAGAAGTAGAATTCAGAATTTCATAAATTGAAATGAAATATTGTTTGTTTATTTATTTACATTTTTTACTTTCTCTTACTGTAGTGAAGAGAAGGGCTTAGCTCAATGATAACGCGCTAGACATACACGCTGAAATCCCGGGTTTGAATATAGCTCTTAGATTTTCTACTCCTAGGATCGCCTATAGCTCACTGTCCGGCAAACTTGACTGTTCCGACAGATATTGCTGGAAGCTGGCAAAGCACTGAGAAGCGACGGGCGCCAATGTCACAGATGTTGATACGCCTTTGAAATAAATAAATAAATAAATAGAAGACAACATCAGTTAATTGGTCTATTGCCATCAGTTAAATCCATGTACCGAATTTACTCGGTGGGCGTTGTTGCTCTTTTATTCCCTTTGATAAAAATCAGTACTGTTATGATTTCTCTAAAGTACCGCTTCAGTACAATGTATGTGTAATGGCAAGAGAGAGAATTAAGAGAGTGAAGGACCCTCTCTGGTACACTCTGACTTAAGCAGGCTAGAGTGGGAGAACCTGTATAAAAGCCAGTGAGAGTCTACCTAACATCATCTATCTATATATCTATCTATCAGATTTAACCATACATCGCATCGTGTCATATCTCTACTCTTACCTTTTATTCTATAAAATCATTACAAGTCCAGTGCAGTTTGTGTAAACTTATAGCTATATTATAACAGTGTCTTCATATCTCGTCTAATTAATCAAACCTAATTTCTCTCCTCATCAACTCCATTATATATGGTTTTACAAACTATACTGTATTAATATACATTAAAAGTATTGATAGAATTCCTAATTTGTAGAAAATCGTTTAACGGAAAATGCAGTTTTTACAAAATAAGTTTTTTGCTTTTTATTTTTAATTTCCTCAACGGTTTAAACGAGTTTTTTCGTTTAAACTTGGCATGCTAACTGCACAGATAAAAAAACGTATCACATTTATTTGAAACATTTTTCCAAAAAAAAATATGATTTTGGAGAGGTTTTGGGGGGGAAGTTCTCCCAGAAAGGTTTAAATTTAAACTGCCGCTACAAAGTCTTGAGACTAGTTGAGTGTATCAATTAAATTTGCTTTATGACAATCTATGTTGTGTCATTGCTTTGATAAAAACATCCTGATGATGAGCGAACGACGCGCAAAAGCGATCAACATAACCACAAAAAAATGCAGCCCATCACGGTAAATATTTCTGATACTATATTTTTTATATTTTGTATTTTATGTGATGGACTATACTGTGGATGTTGCAGTTCCTATCTGCTAAACCCTTTCAGTTAATTTGGCGAGTTATTGTTGTCTTTAAAGCGGTTTTTAAACAAAAACAAAGTTTAATGAAAATATATCGCTAAATAATTTATTTTCGAACAATTCAGAAAGAAAAATAATCTGATGTAAAACAGTCGTACGATTTTCTCTCACTACAATTTACATAGTTATTTATAATTGACTAATTCTCTTCAATGCATACTATAATGCTTACTAATCTTTACTGGCCTTCAAAATACAGAAAAATGGGAGAATCTAAACTTTATAGAAACTTCATTTTTGGAGGAAAGCATGACCTTATTCCTCCTCCCAAAACTTACATCAAATTAATTTATTCGAAAAACTAATTCAAACAAAAGTATTAGGTCTCTGTTTGTATGTAAATTCTTTGGTGTCTTTATGGAGAAAGTTGCAAAAAGCTGAAGAAAACTGTTCAGTAGTACTGCATATCCGATAAACCAATTTTCAAACACGAAATTTTTGGCATCAAATTTTATTGTAATTAATATTATGTAGATGATTGAATGATATATATATATATAAAAAAAAAAAAATCAAACTTTATAGGAAAACTTTACACCCCTTCCTTAAGCTCCTCTTAAATAAATGTATCCGGAAAATTGTAGTTCTTTATATAAGTAGTTGATCCTCCTTTTTTAAAGAAATTTGTTGGAGCCATTTTCGAGAAACTTCCGGTTGACCGGTCCGTTTAGCACATGAACTAAATATCAAGTTTTGAACTTTCTGCAAATTTCCGTTTTTTGAATATAGTTGACCAACAGGGGGACTTTAAAACGTGTATATCGGGTGAAAACTTGATATCGAAACTTTGACACGAATGCAGCAATACTTTCTCTCACCAGAGCAGTAAGTGATGTAAAAAGCTTATTTCTCCAGGAATTATCATACTTAAATTTCAAGTAAAATTTCAATGACGACACGATTGCAAAAAACACTTCCGCTTGCCGCAGTAAGGGAAGTTAACAATTAAGTGACGTAATCTGGTATATTGGCTCCCAAAGCAAGAATCAAAGGTGAGTGAGTATTCCAGGGGATGGAGGACGGAAAGACGGATATGACAGTGATAGGAAGAAATTAAAAAATGTGGTGACTAAACACTCACATGACTAACTCATACTTCAATTAATATTGGTTTATCTGAGCGGACCCAACAAAGCATGTACAGTTTAAATTTAAACCGAAATAACAGGCTCTGTCGGAGCTTCTCTAAAGTAATTATTCCGGAAAAATGATTCATATAAAAATGATGTTTTTTAACTATACAATTACAATTGCCCGCAAGGGGTATCTGTTGCATGCAATTAGATTAGATTAGATTCTATGGGGGGATTGACTCTTCAGCCTGCGCCACCGCGACCCCCATGAGTCGATTGTGGCACCCCCTAAGTTGGAGACCCTACCCCAGTCCTATCCTTGTCGAAATGTGGAGTCTGGGGGGGGGCTCCCCAGGTGGTCAATTTAGAGCACCTGCCATCAGAGCACCCTCTCGAGCTGTGGTAACCCGTGGTGTCGCTACTCCCCAAGTAACTGTACATGCTTGGAAGTGTTCAAAGGCTGGCTTGCCTGAGCAGTGGTGACTATCCCACTGCGGCCTTGGAAATTCTTTTAAACCTTCCACACTTCCACATCTACGTCCAAGGCGTTGCTAGGGCAGTTGTGGCTCGACTAGAAAAGGGGCAAGCTCCCATTTATCCCAGGCATAGCGGGAAATACCAGAAAATAGGCGAGGAGTTGGAGGCAGACCTGATTCTAGGCAGGCACCAGCTTTTCTTCTCCAAAGAGGCGATACCTCAGCTATACTAGCCCCTCGCACTAGCACAGCATGCGCAGTGCTGTTTCCTCTTCTTCTCGACAAATTCTACACAGGCTATCCGTTGCCAAGCCCATGCGATGCATGTGCTTATTAAGTCCACAATGGCCAGTGAGAACGCCAACTGCCATCCTTATGGCCACCCAGCCTAGTTGGAGTAATTCTGCAGTTAGCCTGGGCGAATAGCTATGAATAAACGTTTTCGCCTACCTCTGGCCTGGAGTTTTAGCCCACCATTCCCTTGATTGGTCTTGCATCCATATCCTGATGGATGCACTCCTGAGGCATCTTGAGACACCACAGAACGGTTCCGGCCCTATAAGTGTTCCGATGGAATCCTCCCGGGCCAAACGATATGCCGCCTCATTATCTCTGTGACCTCAATGCCCACGTACCCAAACCAGGAAGACCTTATTATGGCTACTAATTTCCCTAAGTGCATCTAGGCAATCCCACATCAGCGATGCCCACAGGGCAGCCTGGCTATCCGAATAAATGACGATTCTGGAGTTATGCACTCCGCGTCTTCTTATTTCGGCGGCGCAGGTAATAATTGCGACTAGCTCCGTCTGAAAGACCATGGCTAGTCTTCCCAGGCTCACCGAGATATCACATCTCGGATGAGCCCCGTACACGCCGGCTCCCACTCCTTCTTCCATCTCAGACCCGTCCGTGTACCACACAGATACGCCTGAAATTGGTCCTTCCATGCTCCTCTGTCTAATATCAAGACTTTGAAGGGTTTTTGGAAGTCGCAACTAGGACTCATTATATCCAAAGGAAGACCTAGAATCAGGTCTGCCTCCAACTCCACGCATAGTTTCTGGTATTTCCCGCTATGCCTGGGATAAATGGGAGCTTGCCCCTGTTGCAGGCGAGCCACAACTGCCCTAGCAACGCCTTGGACGTAGATGTGCACGTGTGGAAGGTTTAAAAGGGTAGTCACCAGGGCTCAGGCAAGCCAGCCTTTGAACACTTCCAAGCATGTACAGTTACTTGGGAAGTAGCGATACCACGGGTTACCACAGCTCAGTATTCCATGCTCTTCATCAGAACAGTACCCAATACACTTAAACTACATACACTCTACACTTTACAGACAAGATCAAACACAGTACACAAACTAGGGACTTCCTCCCTAGTTAATTCGCGAAAGCCAAGGGAGAAGGAAGGGATTAGCTCAGGGGTAGTGCGCTGGACTAGCAATGCGGAGGCTCCAGGTTCGAATCCAGCATGTTGCCCTTAGATTTTCTCATTCTAGGAGCCTCTACATCTCACTAACCGGTGATGGCCAGTGTTGTCGACAGCTAGAGAACACTGCTGGAGGCCGACTGTGCATTGGAGAAGGCTCCGGGGGGCATAATAGAGCTTTCAGGTCGCAGTGCAATTATCCCCTACAACAATCTACAATCTAACTATACAATGAGCACGCAAGTTTAAACAAAATCGTTGTAAAAAAAAAAAAAAAAAAAACCTGGTTAAACGATTTATTTTCAATTCTGGAATTCTATCAACTTTTTTTAATGTATGTTAATAATACTGTGTAGGCGGTAAAACCATGCATTGTACTGGAGTAGTATATAGAGGAAAGTACAACGTTGCTGTTCCTTCAGAACCACTTAAAATATCAATTTTGTGGGGAAAATGTTTTAAATAAAAGCGATAGATATTTATGTGTGTAGATAGTATACGAAGTTTAAATAAAATTGTTGAAGTTACTTTTGAGAAAATCGCGAAAAGCCAAAAAAAATATTCAATAAAGTCGTATTTCCCATTGATCCTTCCAGAGCATTCGCATTCGCTATAAACATTTTTTACTTTCTCTTACTCATAGTAAGAAGTATTGTAATCGTGTCAAATTTTCGATATCGAGTTTTCACCGGAAATATCCGTTTTGAGGTCCCCTGAGTCCAAAAAAGTGGTTTTTAGCAAATGTGTCTGTGTGTGTGTGTGTGTGTGTGTGGTGTGTGTATGTATGTGAACAGCATAGCTCAAAAACGAAAAACCGTAAAAAGTTGAAACTTGATATTCCGTTTAGGTATCACCGTGGGATCTGACTACGTTATCTGTCAAAATTCCTCAACCGGAAGTACCACTTTACTAGTTGGATTTTTTACTTTTCTGCGATTTTCTCAAAAATGGCTCCGACGATTTTCTTTAAACTTCAAACATCAACGACACATACAAAGACACATATAACTTTTATTTGAAACATTTCTCCGGGAAAATGCACTGAAGGGCACTTTTGGGGGAAGGGTGGGGTTAGGTTTCCATCTAATGTGCTATTTCAGTTTTTTAGACAATTCTGTCATCTAAATAATGTTAATTAGAATTAAATATGTTGTTCAAATTCCGAGTTTGGAAAAAATCGGATAACCGAACTGCGTTTACTTTACCACTTTTACTAAATGATTTTTTCACTTTTTCGTGATTTTCTCAAAAATGGCTCCAACGATTTTTTTTGAACCTTCGTATATAAACTAAACATGCAAAGATCTACAACTTTTATCTAAAACATTTATCTGGGAAAATTCTTTTAATGGCACTTTTAGGGGAGGGGTGGGGTTAGATTTTCATCAAAGTGCTATCCTAGTTAATTATACAATTCTATATTCCAAACATATTAGTTAGAAATAAATAGATGGCTGAAATTCCGAGTTTCAAGAAAATTAGTGAACCGGAAGTGGGCTTTTACTGAACAGTTTTTTTCAGTTTTCGACGAATTTCATTAAATTTGGTACACAAACTATAAAATTTGTCAATTACCATTTTGAGAACTAGGAGTAAGAGAAAGTTGTGTGAGTGTTTCACACCAGATTTTTTACTTTCTTAGTAGATCTTAAAACCTTAAAAGAAATTGTTTAGGAGGTAGAGAAATCAGGTAGGTGAATAAATGAATTTCACACACATCAAGTTGCACAGATTAATGATTAAATGAATAAAGTTATTATTCGAATAAAATTAATCAAAACCAAACATTTTTTGTGTGTGGATATTTTGTAATATGTTGATTTTCTTAAGAAAATCTTGTTTCACTACAATTTTTTAAACTTATATAAGGTTAATAAATATTAATTAAAATTTTGAACAATATGAATGTAATTACCTAATACAATAGTTTACCTATAATAATACATTTTAAAGAAGATACCATATTTGAATATAAACGTATGGAATGTGTGTCCCAAAGTTTAGCCGAGGTGAATGTCCGGGGCTGATCAGAAAGTGGCGGATGGTCCGTTATAGGTGGCCCACTAGATACTCAACACTTACATTTCCACTAGTCACCACTATTATATAGAGTAATTCAAATACTATTACATAAATAAATTATCATTGTTTTAAATTAAAATATAATTTTAAAAAATTACATTTTCCTTGTTTGGAATAAAATTAAAAAAAAATAGTGTTATTTAACAATCGATGAAATAAACACATTAGTAGGTAATAAGTGTTGTGGATAAATTTTTTATTGTTATAATGAATAACAAGATTGACGCTTTTAATGACGCACGGATAACCCGAAACAAATGAATGTTCATTAAACACAAAAAAAGACAAAAACCATCATCATTCTATAGCTTAGGTTTCTCTTACTTCGTTGATAACAAGTAAATACAATAATTCTTAAGAGTAACTGAAGAAGGAGGAGAAGTGCATAACTAAATGTAAACAAACATTGATTGATAAGTGATAAATTTATACAATTGTTGTGGTGGTTGGTTCCGCAGAGCAGGAAAGCATCAGAGACATTTTCTGTGGTAGCCTGCTTCATTTTGTGGTCATCGACCGGTACGGGCGTTCGCCCATCTTCAGGATGCGTTTTTCAGACAATGTGACAACACAGACTTGCACAGAGCAAACTTAGGTTTCACACTAACTGAATTTCTGTATTTTATTACAGAAAAATACAGTAAAAAATGCGTTTTTTTTGTCACACTGTCTAAAAAACGCATCCTGAAGATGGGCGAACGTCCGAAACCGATCGATGACCAGAAAATGAAGCAGGCTACCACGGAAAATGTCTCTGAATTTATACAATGGTTACTCAACCAAGCTCGTAACATAAGTTCTGCGCATGCTAGATAGAAGAGACTCTTTTAAATCAAGTTTAGGCATATAAATAAGGAATTGCATACTTCAATCATTAAGAGGTATAAAATTGAAAGTCAGTTAAGAAAAAAAAAAAGAAAAGAAATTACAACTTAAGGACAAAAAGTTGTCCTTAGACAAATGGACTAGCCAATCATAGGGGTCATAGATTGCCGATCACTTTAAACTTTAAATTTTACCGCTAATTCAAGACCCCGGGAACATCTCAAGGGATAGAGAAGCCGGTGCCATCATCATATATATCAATCCATAATGTTGATAATCGCCATGCAGTATTGAGGGAAGAAATATTTTTTGATCCATGATTCGATCCCAATGTTCCAGCCCCGAATAGGTACCATCTTGGACGATAGATATCGATTAGGGACGGTAGGCATCGTTTTTGAGCGAATACCTATCTAAGCATTAAAAAAATTCAAATTTGTCAATCGAAGATTAGAAGAAAACATTTTTTTAACCGATTTTAATATAAATAACGGATTAATACCGTTTAATGAATGATGATGATGCATGGTTGTCTCATCTCTTATTTTGTGCATAAACTTAATACAAAATAGTCTTCTGAATTATAGAAGAGAAAAGTCAGAGAGATTCAGACTATGATTTTTACTTTCTCTTACTCCTTAGTAACAGGAAGTATTGCAAATTTTTGAAAATAATTATTCACCGGAAATATATTTCTTTTAGGTCCCCTGAATATGATAAAAAGGTTTTGAGTAATAGATTGTGTTTGTGTGTGTGTGTGAGTGTGTGTGTAAATATATATACATATATAAGTATGTGCTTATAAGAACAAAATATCTCGCAAATAAAACATTGCGGGGTCCTCAAATTTGGGGTATTCCGTTTAGGTACTAGCCTGCATCTGACAAGAAGGTTTCGGGCAAAAACTTCAACAAGAACCCTTACCGAATAGTTTTTTTTTTTTTTTTTTTCAGTTTTTCGCGTTTTTCTGGAAAAAGGTTCCAATATAATATATAAAAATACACCTAAATAATATAAATATAATGAAATGTTTATACGACAATGGTCAGAGGAGGTGTTTAAAGAAAAAAAATCTGGTGTGAAACACTCACACAACTTTCTCTTACACCAGTTCTCAAAATTATAATTGACAAATTTTATAGTTTGTGTATCAAATTTAATGAAATTCGTCGAAAACTGAAAAAAACTGTTCAGTAAAAGCGCACTTCCGGTTTACTAATTTCTTTGAAACTTGGAATTTTGGCTATCTATTTAGTTCTAATTAATTTTCTTTGGATGATAGAATTGTATAATCAACTATGATAGCACTTTAGAGAAAAACATAGCCCCACCTTTCCCCTAAAAGTGCCCTTAAATGAATTTTCTCAGAGTAATGTTTTATATAAAAGTTGTAGATCTTTGTATGTGTAGTTTATATACGATGTTTCAAGAAAATTGTCGAAGCCATTTTTGAGAAAATCGCGAAAAAGTGGAAAAATCATTTAGTAAAGTGGTAAAGTAAACGCACTACCGGTCATCCGATTTTTTCAAACTCGGAATTTCAACAAAATATTTAATTCTAATTAACATTATTTAGATGATGGAATTGTTTAAAAAAACTGAAATAGGACTTCAGATGAAAACCTAACCCCTCCTTTACCCCATAACTGCCCTTAAATGAATTTTCCCAGAGAAATGTTTTAAACAAAAGTTGTAGCTCATAAAAACTGCCCTTAAATGAATTTTTCCAGAGAAATGTTTTAAATAAAAGTTGTAGCTTATAAAAGTAAATGACCATATTTCTCAGCAATAGAGTAACATGGTAGAAGCTACCATGGGATCAAACAAAGTCATTTTGGTTTGCCATGCGTCCACTTTTACTTTTGATTAAGATTTCCCTAACTCTATTACCAGCCCCTGAAGACTTTTGGTTTTGAGGAATAAAAGACGTTAAAATTCAAATTATTGGCGCTCTCTTTTCCACTACTATTAGGACAAATGAATAAAATTCGTCATTTTATATATAATTAGATTAAAAGGAGTGAGAGAGAAAGACGTATAACTGTTCTAAACTATAATTTCTTGTATTTTGTATATTTGAATTCGTGATCATTAATGTAATATTAAAAGAATAATTTGTTACAAAACATTAACTTTATATAATAAAAAAATGATCAGAGAAGATGAAATTACTAATTAGAGGAAAACATTTAATATATTTTTTCCAATACAATTATCATAGATTAACTAAACTATAAGAACATGTGTGAAGCAGTTCTACATTTGTATTTTTTTCTTCTTCTTCTTCTTTTTCTGAACAAAAGCATTCTTTTTCTATGAACAGACAATATTAATGCAGGTGGTAAACTTCTGTTCACTTCTTGGCCCACTATTATATATTGTATGTGTGAGGGACAAACGGTAAAACATCCACGCCATATGTTTTTACTAACGGTGATTATTTATGAATCTACATCAAGTTAGCTTTATTAGTTTTTTTCTTTTTACTTTCAATCTGTGCTCTGGTGGTAGATGTTGGTTGATTTTTTTGTTTTGTTTTTGTTTTTTTAGAGAGAACTTGAGCCAGCAGGTACTTTTATAAAATCCCACAAAAAACAGTGAACGACTATGTCTGCCATTCAATAATAATATATTATATCTTATTACCTAACGGAATAAAAATATTTTTTCTATTATTTAGCTAAATAATAAAGAATAATTTTTACGAATGAGAAATTATAAGAAGATGGTTCTTATTTATTCTTGAATAGTTTTGAGAATAACTATATTCTTATTAACAACTGTAGAAGTCTTTTTTCTTACGATCATTCATCAAATCTTCAGATTGTTAACTTTACTATGAATTTCTATTTATTAAAAATTTTAAACATAAAATATTTGAGACAATATTTCAGTAGTACCAAATAAACATTAGCAATGTTTTTTCCTTTGTTTGTTTTTTTTCCACATAATTATTTAACTTTATTAGTTTTCACGTAAACCAAATATAATTTATTAGTTTTATTTTATGATTTATTTAAAATTTGTTTTTTTTTTTGAGATAAAAACAAAAAAAAATCTGGTGTAAAACACTTTTCTTTTGAGGACAGCATAATCTTAACCCTTTCCCCCAAAATCCCTTTAAATAAATTAAAAAAAAAAATAATAACCAAAAATGATTTGCCTCTGTAATTACAGATATAACAAATTCAATGAAATACGTCGATGTTTATTACATATGAAGAAGCACTTCCGCTAATCATTTTTTTTTTCAGACTTGGAATTTTAAGACCCGGGTCTTGGATTTTTGTTCTAGACTAGTTTTATTGTTATTTTTCTTTTGAGAGAGCTGAATGCTCCAGTGGGGCTTTGGATAGTATAGGATTTGTTCCTTCCTATATATGAATAATAATAATAATAATAATAATAATAATAAAAATAATAATCCTCTGGGCTGAAGAAAAAATAAAATAATAATACTAACAGCTAGGGAACGGATTAGCTCAATGGTTAGCGCGTTGGACTCCCACGCGGAGGACCCGGGTTCGAGTCCAGTGCTACCTTAGATTTTTTTCTTCCAAGCAGCCTCTACAGCTCACTGTTCGGTCATGGACAGTGTTGTCTGTAGCGAGGCCGGCAGTGCGCTAAGAAGGCTTCGGGCGCCAATGACCATAGATGTTGACGCGCCTTAAATTAAAAAAAAATAATAATAATAATAAAAAAATCTGGTGTGAAACACTCACACAACTTTCTCTTACACCACTTCTCAAAATTATAATTGACAAATTTTTATAGTTTGTGTACCAAGTTTAATGAAATTCGTCGAAAACTGAAAGTACTGTTCATAAAAGCGCAAACTTCCGGTTTTACTAATTTCCTTGAAACTCGTAAATTTTGGCCATCTATTTATTTCCAATTAATTTTGTTTGGATGATAGAATTGTATAATCAACTATGATAGCACATTAGAGAAAAATATAACCCCTCCCCTCCCCTAAAAGTACCCTTAAATAAATTTTACCAGAGAAATGTTTTAAATAAAAGTTGTAGATCTTTGTATGTGTAGTTTATATACGATATTTCAAGAAAATCGTCGGAGCCATTTTTGAGAAAATTGCGAAAAAGTGGAAAAAAAAATCATTTAGTAAAGTGGTAAAGTAAACGCACTTCCGGTTATACGATTTTTTTCAAACTCGGAATTTCACAACATATTTAGTTCTAATTAACATTAATTAGATGACAGAATTGTCTAATAAACTGAAATAGCACTTTAGATGAAAACTAACTCCCCCTCTCACTCATAACTGTCCTTAAATGATGAATTTTACCAGAGAAATGTTTCAAATAAAAGTTGTAGCTTTTTGTATGTGTAGTTGATATACCAAGTTAGAAGAAAATCGTCGCAGCTTTTATTGAGAAAACGCACAAAAGTAAAAAAAAACAACTAGTAAAGTGGTACTTTCGGTTGAGGAATTTTGACAAATCCGGTACTGTCAGATCCCATGGTGATACCTAAACGGAATATCAAGTTTCAACTTTCTACAGTTTTTCGTTTTTTAGTCATGCTGTTCAAATACATACACACACACACACACACAACACACACAAACACATACAGACCATTTCCTAAAAACCACTTTTTTGGACTCAGGGGACCTCAAAACGATTTATCAGGCGACCGATGAAAACTCGATTCGAAAATTTGACACGATTACAATATTTCCTCTTACCTAGGAGTAAGAGAAAGTAAAAATAATAATAATAACAACTCCTAGCTACCTGGAGGCCCGTAAGAAAACCACAGATTTAGTGTAATGTTTAACAAAAAATATCCCCCCAGAGAGGCGTCTAAGTTTCCTCACAAGATGCTTCCCTCCCAATGGAATTGGAGTGGCGGCCATCAAGATGTCTTATTTTAAAGAAAGCAAAACACTATTGTGTAGAACAAACGAAATATTAGGAAAATTTAAAGAAGCCCAGTGGATGGGTGCGACTTGCAGTGAGCGAGATTCATGGCTTGCTTCAGATTTCTGAGAGGGCAAGGTTACCTGCAGAAAGACTTTTAATGAATAGCTGATTTGGACCTCATGCTTCTATATACTCTGCAATAGTGGAGAAAATGGTGACGCTTGAACACTTATGTCCAACAGGACATAAGACATTATTTTAATACAAATAATATATACCAGAGAAGCTATACTTTGTTGGGCCAACAAACGGTGCGCATTATGCCAAAGTTATGTTATAGCTGTCAAGGTTATGGCATAGGGAAAAATTTGTTATTCAGTAAAGTAAATAAGCTTTCCGCCCCCAAAAAAATCTAATCCAAAACATCTAATGGTTAGGTGTAAAGTCTGGAGATATAAATATTATTTCCCTTTCTGGGGAAACTATAATGTTAGATTCCTCTAAAGAGCCATTTCAAAATGATATGCAGTTTCAGATCATAAAGTTTCCTAATCCGGGTGGCTAAATATTTGTGTTTCCGATGAAAACCTAATTTGAAAATTTGACATGATTCTTCATAAAATGTAAGAGAAAGGATAAAAGCAAGGTTGAATGTGTTTGGTTGAGTCCAGAAGCCTGGATAATATCTGGGATTTTCTCTGACATATGCTATGAAAATAGTATACTGCTTCTGATATGTTTATCTCCATCATCAGAATTTGGTTCATCAATATCGCTATCTATATCGTAGAGAATTGACTTATACTTACATAGTTTCTAACATATACTACACACAGTAAAGACGCAAGCCATGATGAATAAAATACCATTTTATTAAGAGCTAGATAATTTTTTATTCCTTTTTTTTAATCGTTGTTGGGATTGGCTTTTAAAGTGAAAATAATTATTTATAAACGTCTCGATAGCTTCAAGTAAATTTGTGCAGGCAGAAAATCATTATACTTGAGAGTGAATGCTTACCTAATGTACAGAAATATCGAATTTTTTTTTTTATCTTAAAATTCGAGATTTTGGGAAACTATGGATATCATATCAGCTTAAACGGATTGTCCCAGAGCTTGCCTGAAACGGGCTGAAAGTTGCTTGAAGAAAAACGTGTAAAATAATGAAATATTATTTATCCCAAAAATGTACACCAAATCAATTAATATTATTTAAATTAAATTATCCAATAGAAAAGAAATAATATAAAAATGTATTTATAGAATAACTTTTAGGATAATAAATTAGACTTATTATAACATAATGTCGTCCACAATGTTATTATTTTTATAACTAGTGAATGTAAGTGAAATGTACAATTAGTTATTAGGTTAAGTTCATTCACCGGGTAATCTTCAAAACACTTTTCCTGATGACGTTTTTGAAGAATTCTTCCTTGAATGAATCAGCAAACAAACAAACTTCTTCCTACATCATTCTGCATTCTAAGGTGTATTAGTCATTTTATTACTAATTGATTCTGAGAATGATTCTTTTTTACAGACTACATTATTCTCTTCGACTTTTTTTTTTAATTTAACTATTTCATTCTTTTAACTTTCACTTCAGCGAATTCTCATGTGAAAGGAAAAGAAAATATGAAGAAATAACGAAATTGAAATGGAAACTTAACTCCTTCTAAAATTGTACAACTGAAAAAACAAAAATTTAGAAGAAATACTACACAGATTAAAGTGTAGTATAAATCTGTGCGTCTAATAAATCATAAACAGAGAATGCATAAAGACATGAGAATATTTCCTGATATTCTTTTGTTTAAATTAGAATTTTAAATGGCCTTGTTAATTGAGGTTTTTCATGTAATTTTTACTAGATTGCTAGTCCACTGTTTTGCTACTTTAAAAAAATCAATTCAAGTGTAATTTTAAAAGTTGCAAATATAAAGCAATGGAGCTTGTGATAACCATGTCCGATATCACGTCTCGTTTTAGAAATACTCATTTGCATAGTTTAATTAAACTGAAACAATTTCACACCAATTTTGATCAGACTTTTGTCCATTACTATTATTTAAGTTTATTTATCTGTACTGATTTGTCCCAAGACTAAACTAAACTATTGGTACTAAACAGCCTGTGAGAGCCACAAACGGTAGAAGTGATTTTTAAGGAGATGCTGCATGCAATCAAAAGAACAGACAGAAATACTTCAGCAAAGTGATTATATTATACTTTTATAATGGAAACAAAATAGATCGTACTCAATCTTTGCGGATGACTAGGTGATCATGGCAGCGTTAGTTCATTATTACCCGTTTTATACTTGAAAAATTGTCCGAAATAGTAGATAATGTGAAAAATATTTGGTCCATCCGTATATTGTTATACGTATAATCTGCAACTTGAGAAGAAATTGTTTCTTTCAAAGGTATTCCAATTATATGCCATAAATGTTACTGATACTACTTCAGATTGTGCAACGTCACCATTATTGTACATTTTTACTTTCTCATACTCCTGGTAAGAGTAAGTATCGCGAGCGTGTCAAATTTTCGCAACTGAGTTTTTTTTTTTTGCGCATCAAGTGCCATAGTAATTAGCGCCCATACAAACTGCCTTTGGCATTCAACCACATTGATCGGCCAGCCTCATCAATTGCCAGACACAACCATCAATCATTATTTCTAAGAAAACTATCATACGAGAATCACACAAATAAATACACTCATTCCAATAAATACATTCATCCCAAAGTAAACACTATTTACACTTATATACACCTACCACTATTGAGGTGGAATACTCTATATTCTTCGTACCCCGTTGCACTTAAACCTATATAAAAAACTTAGGTCTAAAATTTAAGTTATTACCAGAAACAATTATTCCTTAAGTACGAAAAAACGTTTTTTAGCGACTGGTCTGCATATATATGTGTGTGTATGTAGGTGTAACTCAACAAGAAAAAGTCACAGGAAGCATAAACTTAATATTTCGTCTACGTTCTATCCGCCGGATCTGACATCAAGTTTTCGGACAAAATCCATCAAACGGAATTGTGACTTTAATGAATGTTTTTTTCCAGATATTCGCGATTTTCTAGACAACGGCTCCAACACTTATCTTTAAACTTCGTATACTATCTATATATGTGAATGCCTATTATATTTATTTGACACATTTACCCAGTGAAATTATTTTTTATTAATATTAATTTTATTAATATAATATTAATTTAAATTAAAAGTATTGCTAAAATTCCAAATTTGAAGAAAATTGGCTAACCCAAAGTCAAGTTTACAGAATATGTTTCCAAATTTTTTAAAATTTCTTGACAATGACTATATGGATTTTTTTTTAACCTTGGCATCCTAATTGCACAGTACTATTTTATTATAAATTTTACTCCTCATTAATTACAGATCTTACTCAAACTGGCCTCCACCATTAGAGATGAATTTCTTTGGTCGTAAGGTACAATTGGCAGGAAAAAGCATGTGTATGCACCTCTAATGGTGGGGGCCAGTTCGAGCAAGATCTGTAATTAATGAGGAGTAAAATTTATAATAAAATAGTACTTTTTCTTCTTATTCAATCAAAAAACCGTTATAATATGATAATATTGAAATTTCTTATAGGAATCATGTTTTTTTCATTCATAACTTGTAAAATATCCCTCACAGAAAAAAACCGTTCCAGTAAATTTTTCTTACAAAAAACAAGGAATCTATTTCCTTAATAAAAACCACACCTCCCCATTTGAAAAAATGAAGTTAGTGCCTGTATCTCGCTTCTCGAACCACCAAAACAAATTTGCAAATTAAATTTGGTTTTCTAACAAAAAACTGCGGGGACACGTATTTTTTAGTTTTTTTCTAGTTATCTTAGTTTCCGAGAAAAAGTCATTATCCTTATACCTTGGGACACCCTGTATATATAAGGCCTACAGAGCTTCTCGCTTTTTTGAATTAGGAAAGAAATTCTTTTGGATATTCTCCCACAGTGTTCCATTGGAGTCAACTACTCCAACACACAAATTTTTGCTTTTATTCCATCCGTTTCCATGATATTCACCAGTTTTTTTCAAGTCGTAAAACTCTTATGCTTCACCAAAACCCATCTAGCTCCATATGAGAAATTTTTCCCTCAAACACTGAACAAAGGGATACCACATATCTCATTGCTGGTTGCTCGCGCTATAGCCACTTTAGTTTTCTAGTAAATCTCACACATACATGCAGCCCTAGCTTTTGAACCTATGGAACCCTTGCTTTTCGCCCTCAAAACAATCCAATCCAAAACATCTAATGGTTAGGCGTAAAGTTTAGAGTGATATAAATATTATTTCACTTCTATACATGAATGCCTATCACTTTTTAAGGACATTTTCCGCGATAGCCTGTTTCATTTTTTTGTGGTCATCGACCGGTTTCGGGTGTTCGCCCATCTTCAGGATGCGTTTGTCAGACAGTATGATAACACAGATTTGCACAAAGCAAATCCAGTTTACACACTCAGTGTGTGCAAATCTATGTTATCACACTGTCTGACAAACGCATCCTGAAGATGAGCGAACGTCCGAAACCGGTCGATGACCACAAAATGAAGCAGGCTATCACGGAAAATGTCTGTGATGATTTCCAGCTCTGCGGAACCAACCACCACCACACTTATCACTTTTATTTGAAACATTTTCTTGGAGAAATGGATTTTTATGGAGTGTTCCGGGGGAAAAGTGAAATAAGTGTAAATCAATATTATATTAATGTACATTAGAATTATTACTAGAGTTTCAAATTTGAAGAAAATCAAATTTGGGCTAACCCTAAGTCAAGTTTACAGAATGTGTTTCCGAATTCCTTAATGTTCCTCATATCTGACAACTTCCTCACCTTTCTTTTCCACCTATTTCCTGGGTTTTTTTTATGTTAACAATTTTGTCGGTGAATTTTTGTTATGGATAAAAGAATTTCCTTAAATTAACATTCAGTGTTGAAAGAAAGTTTGCCATGTAAAGCTTACCAGTCATCCTCAATGGCTATAGAAAGAACTATTTCGTTTCTAGGGAAAAATTTGTATAATCGATTGTGCTTAAGTGTAGCTATGAAGTCTAGCCATGAAGTAACAGTTCTTTCTATAATATAAATTTACTGTCGAATACTAAGAAATAAGAAACCAACAAAAGAGTAGTAATAAAGTGTATTCTTATTCTTCTAAGGTATGCTTTCATTTTTTTTAAAAGAATATAACCTAACAAAAGGGATTATTGTTCAAAAAAAAAGAAGACAAAAACCCAAATTATTTGTGTTCTGATTAACGTTTTAAAAAGAACCATGAAACTTTTAGTTTACCTACATATTAGTAGCATGTTTATCTCTACTAATTTAGTATTATCTCAATTATACTATACTATTAGTTCATCATATAAAGAGGTACAAAGTGAAGTGAATGGTGTTCAAAGAAATAATTTTTTAAAAGTATTATGGAAATAATATACGGAGAAGTAGTTAAAGGTTTACTTAAGTCTTGTGGTATGTATCTGAGGCATTGGTATGTGTTTATGTCTGTGTGTAACTGTTTAAAAAAGATGGGTGATAGCAGTGAAAGAGAGTGGGAGGTATTATGGAAGAAAGGCGAAAGAAAAGAAAGGTGATAGAATGAAAGGAGTCAAAGGAGGGGATAAAGAGAAAGGAACACTAAGAACAGTTAAGAAGGATTAGGCACTATGAGGTGAATGACCGTTTAGAGGACAAAGGTAAACAATGTTCACTCTTCAATTTATTCTATACTTAAAAAACAAGCGCTTAACAGAAAAAACAAATACAACCATTATTAGTAATTTGTTCATTAACTCAAACAGAAATTATGTACAAAATATATCTCTGAAAAAAAACAACAACACATAAGACAAAGAATTTCCAAATAAACAAACTTTTAAATATTCTTACAATTCCTAGTAGATACCAATTGTTTTTTTTGATCGCTGGCTAAACGAAGGAATAATTATAATCGAGCGTTTTAGCTTGAGTTTTGTTACAGAAAATATATAGTGTAAGAAACTGCCCTCTGTCGCACAGTTTTTAGAATGCTATCATTGAAAAAAAAACTTGACGTTCAATGCACACAATTAGAAGACTGGTAACATTTGAAAGAAACCCCCTTAAGATCCTCTTTTGTGAGCTTACCACAAACAATATAGATAAATAGAGGTGTTCAGATATAACAACACACGTGAGCTACTTGTCACAAAACTAGTATTAAATGGTAAATTTCATATATTGCAACGTTTGAAGGCGGCGTTTTTTTTTTTAATGATCGCACTAACAGCACGTAGAAGCGTTGCTAATACTTTGCCTTAATATGACACTGTCTAATTTAATAGAAGGAAGGATTTGTATCTAATATCACAAACTTCTCTTAACTAACAATACAATTTGATGTACTTCCCACTGCGTATTAATAATATGTCACCAGTGAAATTATGTAACTTTTATAATAACACATTTAATATATAATTTTATATACAATTTAGTTTGGTTTTGTTCCCACTTTCATTTGATATTACTCAAAAAAGTCTTCGTGTTATTTTTTTTTTTGGAACAAACAATTGTTCTTAAAATAAAATAATATAAAGACACGCGAAAACTATAAGGATTAACAGACCATCCACAACTATCTACCAGATCATGCCATTCCTTAAACCAGAATAATTTCTAGTAATTATTTCTATGATTGTTTACATAATCTATTATAACCGGGTAATCTAGTAGTTTCACAGAATGTAAATTAATATCTAGCGTGAAGGTGAAGTGGTATAGCAAGTCTAGGTTTGTTTCCAGATTGATAAATAAGTGGGGGTATATCAGCAACCACTTTAATATAGAGATTTTACGTGAAAAATTTTCAGGCAATCGCTAATATCGGCGATTATTGAAAAAGTCGTGGGAAACTGAAAAATTCTTTTAAGCAAAATAGCACTTTGGGCCACATGTATTGACCATGGCAAGACCAAAGCGGTACAACATCACTCACAACTTTCTCTTACTCCTGTTCACAAAATTATAATTGACAAATTTTATAGTTTGTGTATCAAATTTAACGAAATTCGTCGAAAACTGAAAAAAACTGTTCAGTAAAAGCGCACTTCCGGTTTACTAAATTTATTAAAACTCGGAATTTTGGCTATCTATTTATTTGTAATTAATTTTGTTTGGATGATAGAATTGTATAATCAACTATGATAAGCACTTTAGAGAAAAACATAACCCACCCCTCTCCTAAAAGTGCCCTTAAATGAATTTTTCCAGAGAAATGTTTAAGATAGAAGTTGTAGATCCTTGCATGTAGAAAATTGCAAAAAAAAGAATAAATCATTTAGTAAAGTGGTAAAGTAAACGCACTTCCGGTTATCCGAGTTTTTTCAAACTCGGAATTTCAACAACATATTTAATTCTAATTAAAATTATTTAGTTGTCAGAATTGCCTAATAAACTGAAATAGCACTTTACATGGAAACCTAACCCCACCCCTTCCTCAAAACTGCCCTTAAATGCATTTTCCCGGAGAAATGTTTCAAATAAAAGTTGTAGTTCTTCCTATGTGTGGTTGATATGCGAAGTTTAAAGAAAATCGTTGGAGCCATTTTTGTAAAAATTGCAAAAAAGTAAAAAATTTAACTAGTAAAGTTGTACTTCCGGTTGAGGAATTTTGACGATAAGGTACTGGTCAGATCCCATGGTGATATCTAAACGGATATCAAGTTTCAACTTTCTACGGTTTTTCGTTTTGAGCTATGCTGTTCACATACATACGTACATACATACACCAACACACACACACACACACACACACAGACCATTAGCTAAAAACCACTTTTTTGGACTAAGGGGAACTCAAAACGGATATTTCCGGTGAAAACTCGATATCGAAAATTTGACACGATTGCAATACTTCCTATTATTACTAGGAGTAAGAGAAAGTAAAAATAGCGAGGTATTAAATAAATATATGTCCAATTTAAAAACCCGGGAGGGGGGGTAAGGACAAATTCAGTTAAGAGTTCTTAACGTGTAGAAATTTGAAATATTTTAGTTCCTTAGTAATGGAAACGAGCTGATTCGCACGAGGAGGTCAGATGGTGCTGTTTGGAGTACAGATGGTGCTACGCTGAGATTTTCTGTTTCTGGATACTCTACAGCGCAGTGATGAGAAGTATTGCCTGTAACGTGTGAAGTTTACTCGGAGGCTGGAACGCTCTAGATGCCAATGATTTGAAACTAGATGTCTCATATGTCATCAAAAATGTGTGCTGAACAAAGAAAAAGAAAGGATGCTTAGGGATTGAAAAGAAAAATGCTCAGAAATATTCCGCCCATAAATTATAAACGATGACTACAAAGAAAAAAAAAATCATTAATTAGGGATGAATAATTAAGGCAATTTTTAGGGAAGCCGGACAAAGAAAAATCAATATAAGTCTAAAAAAAACTACTCGACATAAAGGCAGCAGGTCAATAATATGAAAACGCCTTTGGCTTAGATGTTAAAGTAGCACTTGTGGTAAACTGATTTTCTTCAACCAAAATATTAGTAACTTTAATTGTTTTAAAACATAAGACAGAGGTGATAGACTCGTACATTATACTGATATAGCCCTTAACGACATCTTTACTGCACAATCCCCAGACCTCCTGCTAACTTTATATCCACTTGTTCCAAACCTCAAAACATATATTTCTGTTAATTTCGAAAATTTGAACACAATGCAATTTATGAAGAATACCTACAACAGCAGCCAGAGAAATTAAAAAAAAAATAATCTGGTGTGTAAATCTCACACAACTTTCTCTTACTCCAGTTTTCCAAATTGAAATTGACACACTTTATAGTTAGTGTAACACATTTAACACATTTAATAAATTCGTCGGAGTTCTTCGAAAACTGAAAAACTGATCAGTAAAAGTTACTAATATTCTTGAAACTCGGAAATTTGGCAATCCATTTATTTCTAATTAATTTTTGTTTGGATGATAGAATTAATTATATAATAGCACGTTAAAGAAAAACCTAACCCCTCCCCACCCCCCAAAAAGCCCACTTAAATGACATTATCAGGAGAAATGTTTCAAATAAAAGTTGTAGCTCTTTATATGTGTAGTTCACATTTCTACTTTAAAGAAAATCGTTGGAGCCGTTTTTGAGAAAATACCAGAAAAGTAAAAAATACATTTCAGCAAAAACGCACTTCAGATCATCCGATTTTTTCAAACTCGGAATTTCAACAACATATTTAGTTCTAATTAATATTATTTAGGTGACAAAATTGTATAGTTAACTGAAATAACACTTTAGAGGAAGACCTATCCCCAACCATCCCCCAAAAGTGTCCTTAAATGAATTATCCAAGAGAAATGTTTCAAATAAAAGTTGTAGCTCTTTGTATGTGTACTTGATATGTCAAGTTTCAAGAAAATCGTCGGCACCTTTTTTTGAGAAAATTGCAAAAAAGTAAGGAAACTAACTAGTAAAGTGGTACTTCCGGTTGAGGAATTTTGACAGATGATCCACTGTCGGATCCCATGGAGATACCTAAACGGAATATCAAGTTTGAACTTTCCATGATTTTTCGTTTTTGAGCTATGCTGTTCACATACACACAGATGAATTTTCTGAAAACCACTTTTTTGGATTCAGAGGATCTGAAAACGGATATTTCCGGAGAAAACTCGGTATCGAAAATTTGGCACGATACTTCCTCTTACTAAGAGAGAGAGAGAAAGTAATGACGTATCTCATACTTAACTTATACAAATAACCTTGTTTTAGACTGGAAATGTGGACGCTGTCAATGGTTTCGAGATCGCTTTATATCGTCGGCCTTCGAAAGATAATCAGCGTATCTTACGCTAATTACTTTAGCCTGAGAATAAGCATAAATTTTCGATAAATCGCTTCGATATGGGGATATTAGTGTGTATATTGAATGAATACGATAATAAATACCAATTTTTATCACGCCTTTCCTTTCCTTAGTAATAAAATACGTAAAATCAGATGAATACTGTGTTTTTAACAAAAACGGACAGAAAAATATTTTTCACATTCTGATGTCAAAAGTAAAAGAGCATGCCTACTATGTCCGTGATAGTATTTCAGTTTTAATAGACTCAAATTAAACAATGATTTGCAAATTACTATAAATTGTTTGAATTCTGACCACAGTAAATTAGAAAAGAATTGTTACAATATTTCGGCTAACAAGAGGGTGTCCACGACACCTAATTTGATATTTGGACGCCTAATTTGGTTAATCCCTCCTGAAAAAATTGGCATTTAAAATAAAGTAGCAAGTAATATAAATAAGTAACTTGGTATACCAATAATAACTTGGTATATTATAATTGTATGTAATTAATAAATGTATTTTATTTCTCCTTCCTAGTCAGGGATTGTCGCGAGGCAATCTGGCACGACAGTAGGCAAGCTAAATCAATAGCCAGAGATAGAGACGGATGGCGACTCTTTTGCAAATCCTCTACACTGCAAGGTAGAAGAGGAAGAGAATAAGTAATTAAATATGTTGCAAAATGCCGTGTTTGAAGAAAATTGGTTGACCGGAAGTGCACATTTTTTCAGTAATCCATGACTTTTTCGATAAAGGTGGCTGCAAGTTTTTTGAAACTTGGTCATCATACAAAGACCTTTTTTTTTTCGCGAGGCATTGACGCGATTATCCAGGCACAATAAAGTACAAGCTGAAATGGGTGCCTGGACTCACAGGGATTGAGGGTAATGAGACAGATGATCAACTGGCCAGGAACAAGGCAAACACTCCGTTCAGTTGTCCAGAGCCTGTCCTGGGGATAACCAATGAAGCTGTCCGAGCAGCTATTGAAGACTGGCTTCGAAGCAAGCATGAGGCGCTCTGGGGTGGAGCCCAGGGCCTATACACAGTAAGAGGATGATGCCAAATCTGTGTAAATGGAGGAGCAAAGTGACCATTAGCCTGAGTAGGAACTGATTTCTCCGATGAAAGGGCTATTGGCGAGTCATGTAAGTTCAGAAAGCATTTGTACAAGGTGGGACTAATAAGCTCGGAACCCTTGTGTAGAATGTGTCAGGAGGAGGAGGAAACGGCCTTTCACCTGCTCTTTGATTGCGTAGCAATAACCAAATTGCGATATGAAACCTTTGGTACTTTCCTACCTGAGAAGATAGTAACACGAAAAGATCTAGTGGTGAAAGCCCTTGAACTTCTTAGGTGGGAAGAGTTCACCTACTAGAAAATCGGGGATGGCACAATAAGCTTTTAATGGCTGCAGAGTAGGGGTGCAGCCCTCCCGAAGTTGGAAAATCTAAATCTAATCTAAATCTAAAGGTTTGAATTTTGAATGAAAATTAAGTTCATTAACTTAAATATTTGATTTTTCCTAAATGCGACTTCCTACGCACTTTATAGATGTCCATGTGACTTTCGTCAAAAAAAGGTTTAACCCTTTCCTATTCTACATAAAAAATATTCATTTACAAATAATGGTTTAAACAAAATTATGTTATTTAATTTAAGACATTATTGGTTGCAAATAGGAAGTGTTAATATTCCTTTTCAATAAATAGGAACATAAATCAAATGATGACTGCAGATTTAAATAGCTACTGCGTAACATTTTTGTCTTCTATTTATGCAATAAAAATTCTCTTAGTAAAAATCTGCTTAGTAAGTAACCTTCATATTAAATTACATCAACTTCCCTACAGCTCATAGTTGGGAAGGTCATCACTATTTATATGTTTAGTACTAATAATATCGTTATTACAATAATTAAATAATTAGAAATTAGAAATTGGGGCAAATATTTTGAGAACATAAAATATTGAGAAATTATTTTATGTTTTAGATTAAAAAAAAAAAACTAACAAAAATGATTTACAATTTTAGAATTGGTTAGAATTCGTCCCCAGTACATTTTGGTACATTATTATTATTATTATTATTATTGAAAGAATGGGAGGGCAAAACCCTACGCTATCCAAAGCCTCCTAGGGCCCATATAGCTACCCCTAAAGAATACCAACTATTGGGACTTGAACAAAAATCCAGGCCCAGTTTTTAACCATCTACGTTTCACCACGACCGAACAAATCGGACCAAAACCTTAAAAGGACCCAGCTTAAGATCCTCTACCGATATCCTATTCCGGCCGAAGGTCCTAAACCTAATCTCCTCACAGCCCAAACAATCCGTCATCAGATGCATGGGTGTTTCCTCTTCCATCTCACAAACTCTACAAAAGGGGTCAGGCACGAGTCCTATTATATAGAGATGTCTCCTTAAACCACAATGCCCAGTGGGGAAGCCAACCAGAAGCCTGACAGAGGACCGTGAAAGACATCGGATCCCGCTCCGAAAGATACTCAAAGCTCCGTCCGGACCCCCAATGAGCATCTTAGACTGCCGACAACCCACTGCACTCATCCATAAGGCAGAAGATGTGCCAGAAGACACACCAACAGCAGGCTCTAGACCAATGAAAGGGAGAGAGGCGCCTAATTTGGCAAACCTATCCACCTCCTCTTTCCTAAAGATTCCCATATGACCTGGAACCCAGACCAGAAGCACATCCTTCAATGAAGAAAGATCTTCCAGCCTTTTAGAACATTCCAACACCAATCTGGAAGTGAAGACACATGAGTTAAACGCCTTCAACGCAGCCTGGCTGTCCGAGCAGATACAAACACCTTTTAAATTAGTGTTACGCACCCTCTCATCCAAAATGCAGCAAAGAATTGTATAAAACTCAGCCTGGAAAATGGTGGCCCACTCACCAAGAGGTACCACCAAATGGTCTCCCTCTCAAAATAGACGGCAGCCCCAGACCTACTATCCATCCTGGAGCCGTCCGTTTAGCATCGGAGATAATTCTCAGGAATCACCCCAGACGGACCCAGGGTTAACCAATCTTCCCTAGAAGGCAATCTAACCCTGTAGGAATGACCAAAGACAAAAGTCTTCAACATCCTATCAGAAGGAAATCTGTAATGGGAATCCTTAGAAGCATCTCGCAATAAATGGTAGAATGACCACATTTTGGTACATAAAATTGAATCAATTAATTAATAAAAAAATTAAGTTAATTAATAATTAAAAACTAGTTGGGGATGCTAGTTTCAGACAATATAATAAGTCTTGTGTGATTGTGATATATTAGACTTTGAGCATGTGCTTACAGCATTTTATTTTAGCATTGATCTAATCACTTAACATTAACTAATATCTATAGATTTCATTATTCAAAAACTTTTAGTTCTTGACATAGAAACCTTTAAAAAAATACTTCAAGCAATATTTCCTTTAGAGGGAAGTTTGCAGGTCGGAATCTGTCAAAATTAACAAATTGTATGGAAAAGATGATTTATAAACATAATGCGGTAAATCTTATTTTTAGTAACATAAACTAAAATAGCGTAAGTTGTACGCAATAAAACTAATTTTCAGTCAAAATAAACATACTAAAGTGTCGACAACCCTGAAAAATACAAAGAAGGAAAATACAGTTATATTTAAACCTGTTACAATATTCTGTAACAAATGCAACAAGTTAACGGTACATATTTCTCTTGTAATACACATATTTAACAAAAGTTGGTAGGGCGTTTACCATTAGGGAAAGTCACCAGTTTTTACCTTCTGTTTTTTTCCTTATATCTAACATATTCCACATAACCTAACCATCAGACTTCTCTAAAATAATATTCTGGTTAAAAGGATAGCATGATAACAGGGAATTTTATAGTAAGAGGACGGACATGTTGTCCTTGAAGATTGGAGCAAAAAATTGAACAGGAACAAATCTATGGAAAAGGGGTTGGGAATGTGACCTAACTGTAAACAACTTGAACTACATATGTAAAAAAGAGCAATAAGGAACAGGCGGAAAAAAAAAAATTGTAAGACAGAAAGTATATCAGGAGGGTTGTGATCCCGTTAAGGGAAGGGGTTTGGGATGTCTATGGCGAGGTGCGTATATATTACTAGGTAATATAATAAGTAAATGGGAGCTGCACTGTACCGGCACACCTGACTCTACCTAACGGTCCATCCTTAGAAGAACAACTTACACAAAAGGGCAAAAAACAAAACAAAGAAAAAAATCATCTCCTATTAGAAAGGGCCACCTTTATGGAGCCATTCTATTTCTTTTGTTTGCATACATGTTATCTATTTATAGCCTTCCTGCCAATAGATTTATCAATAATAATGACAATATAAACAAATTTATCAAATAATTCATTTTATTATTTAACAAAATATATTATCATTGTGGCCATTTATTAGAATGCTATTTAGTATATATTATGTACAATTTTCGTAAGAAAACTCTCACTTAAAATCTTTTTAATTTCCAAATGAAAAACTTTGTTTCAACTTTGAATTTTAAAAACATATTTATAAAAAATCCAAAGGACTTTTATTTCGTTGAGCACTTACATTTTTTAACCCAGTTTTTCCACTAACTCTGTAACAGGAAGTATAGCGATCGTATAAAATTTTTTGAAATTCAATTTATACCGGAAATGTATTATAATATGTTTTGAACGGCTCTGAGTTTTTTCAGCGAATCAAAAAAAAAAAAAATCTGGTGTGAAACACTCATACAACTTTCTCTTACTCCAGTTCTCAAAATTATAATTGACAAATTTATACTTTGTGTACCAAAAATTTAATGAAATTCGTCGAAAACAGAAAAAACTGTTCAGTAAAAGCGCACTTCCGGTTTACTAATTTTCTTGTAACTCGGAATTTGAGCCATCTATTTATTTCTAACTAATTATGTTTGGATGATAGAATTGTATAATCAACTAGGATAGCACTTTAATAAAAATCTAACCCCACCCCTCCCCTAAAAGTGCCCTTAAAAGAATTTTTCCAGAAAAATGTTTTAGATAAAAGTTGTAGATTGTTGCATGTTTAGTTTATGTAAGAAGTTTCAAAAAAATCGTCAGAGACATTTTTGAGAAAATTGCGAAAAAGTGAATAAATCATTTAATAAAGTGGTAAAGTAAACGCACTTCCGGTTATCCGTGTTTTTTCAAACTCGGAATTTCAACAACATATTTAATTCTAATTAAAATTATTTAGTTGTCAGAATTGTTTAATAAACTGAAATAGCACTTTACATGGAAACCAACCCCACCCCTCCCTCAAAACTGCCCTTAAATGCATTTTTCCGGAGAATTGTTTCAAATAAAAGTTGTAGTTCTTGCTATGTGTGGTTGATATGCCATGTTTAAAGAAAATCGTCGGAGCCATTTTTGAGAAAATCGCAGAAAGTAAAAAATCCAACTAGTAAAGTGGTACTTCCGGTTGAGGAATTTTGACAGA
Source organism: Triatoma infestans (assembly GCA_011037195.1). Taxonomy (NCBI): domain Eukaryota; kingdom Metazoa; phylum Arthropoda; class Insecta; order Hemiptera; family Reduviidae; genus Triatoma; species Triatoma infestans. Next base: position 74,291 of record JAAEAF010003916.1, read on the forward strand.
TAACGTAATGTCAGATCCCACGGTGATACCTAAACGGAATATCAAGTTTCAACTTTCTACGGTTTTCTGTTTTTGAGCTGCGCTGTTCACATACATACGTACACACACACCCACACAGACCATTTGCTAAAAACCACTTTTTTAGACTTAGGGGACCTCCAAACGGATATTTCCGGTGAACTCCGATATCGAAAATTTGACACGATTACAATACTTCCTCTAACTAGGAGTAAGTAAAAATAATTTTTTTTTAGTTAACAATATGTGTGTGTGTGTGTGTGTGTGTGTGTGTGTGTGTGTACGTGAGTTTGAACAAAATAAATTAAAAAAAAAAAAATCACGGAGCGCTCAAATTTTATTTTCCTTTTTTGGATTTTGAAAAAAATCCAACAACTCAAACTGACTTTATTGAATTTTTTTTTCTTTTAGTTTACGTTAATTTTCTCAAAAATGGATCCAAAGAGTTTCTTTAAATCTTTCATATACTATCTTAACACATAGATAACTTTTATTAGTTTATAGTTTATATTATATTTATTGTTTATAAGTTTATAAACTTTCTGCAATTGAGTTGGCTAAACCGTATTAAAATTTTAAATTGATTACAAATAGTGATTATAAAATTTAAATATAAGATAAAATATATTTCATTAAAGATCTTAAAACCAAATAATTCCTTCTTCTAATTTAATAGAATGTTTATCTTTTACATATATATCTATAGCATACAAATACAGTAATGTATCAAAAATTAGAGCATACAAACAAAAATTTTGAATAAATTATAAAAATAAATAAATAAAGAACAACAATAAAAAAATATAAATATATATATAGGAAATAGTAGCGTAACCATCTCAAGAATATTTGAAAGTGTAAAATTAATTTATTCAATTCATTATTATCATTACGTTCATACTTATTCTCATATGTTACTTAAATGCTCTTCTTTATGTTTAGTAATATCTCATTCATTTTTTACTTTCTCTTACTCCTAGTAAGAGGAAGTATTGGAATCGTGTCAAATTTTCGATATCGAGTTTTTACCGGAAATATCCGTTTTGAGGTCCCCTGAGTCCAAAAAAGTGGTTTTTAGCAAATGGTCTGTGTATTTTGTGTGTCTGTGTCTGTGTATGTGAACAGCATAGCTCAAAAACGAAAAACCGTAGAAAGTTGAAACTTGATATTCCGTTTAGGTATCACCCTGGCATCTGACGTTAGCTCATCTGTCAAAATTCCTCAACCGGAAGTACCACTTTACTAATTTTTTTTTTACTTTTTTGCATTTTTCTCAAAAATGGCTCCAACGATTTTCTTCAAGCTTGTTACATCAATTACACATACAAAGGGCTACAACTTTTATTTGAAACATTTCTCCGGGAAAATTCATTTAAGGGTACTTCTGGGAGAGGGGTGGGGTTAGGTTTTCATCATAACTGCTATTTCAGTTTATTAAACAATTCTATCATCTAAATAATGTTAATTAGAATTAAAATGTTGAAATTCCGAGTTTGAAAAAAATCGGGTAACCGGAAGTGCGTTTGTATTAACACTTTACTAAAGGATTTTTTCACTTTTTCGCGATTTTCTCAAAAATGGCTTCTACGATTTTCTTGAAACCTCCATTTGGAGGAGGGGTGGGGTTACAGCTTCTTCCAAATATGGTATCATAGTTGATTATACAATTCAATCACCCAAACAAAATTAATTAGAAATAAATACTTAGATGGCTAAAATTCCGAGTTTCAGGAAAATTAGTAAACCGGAAGTGCGCTTTTACTAGACAGTTTTTTCAGTTTTTGTCGAATTTCATTAAATTTGGTACACAAACTATAAAATTTGTCAATTATAATTTTGAGAACTGGAGTAAGAGAAAGTTGTGTGAGTGTTTCACACCAATTTTTTTTTTTTTTTTTATCATCATTATTGCTACCTATTTCTATCATTTTTGAATCAATGCCCAGTAAAAGTAATGTAAGTAAAGTAAAGTAATGCCTACTTTTTCAGGCGGGCTTAACGTCCACAACTATACCAAATTAGGTGTCGTGGACGGGGGGCGGAAGCACCTACTTTACTATTAACATTTTTTAAACAAATACAAATTTTAGCAGTCGCGTGTTAAACATTAATTATCAAGTTTAAATTTAAATTTTTTCTCTTTCGTATAAATAGACGGAAATTTACTGTTAATAAGTCTTAATTAATCTAAAATAATCTTAATTTTTCAATATGAATATTAAATTTAAGGAATATCATACTATTGCCGAGATTGCTAGTTAATCTAAAGTGGGCGTTAAATCTGAAATTCAAAACATTACCAACATCAATACATAATAAATTATTTAAGTTTTTCTTCAAACTTAACGGTTTTTTTTTTCTTTTCTTCCCAAATATCTAAAGCACCAATATTACAAAGCATGTTTTTTTTAAACTTAAGCACCAATAATTAAATGGAATATTGTTATCAATTTTTTGAACTAATTTTAGGTAAGGAATTTTTAGAATTTGATTATTAGGTAAAGTCAGTAGTTTATACCAGTAAGCTTTAAACTATTTACTTCTAAACGGATGTAACTATTTGGAGTTGTGGGTGGTAAGTATAATAGGTATTCAAAAAAATTTTAATTGCTTTTTTTTCTTCTAAATCATCGAAATAATCAAGAGCCTAACTCTCAGAAGAATATAAGAGATTTGATTTTATTTGTGAATTAAAAAGAAGTTTTTTTTAGAGTCCCAGCTATCAGACTTATATCGTGATAATATTTATCTATTTTATTTGTAACATTTTACTAGAAAAATTGTTTTTTGTGTATTCTGTGGGACTTAAATATATGATAGGCTTAAATTTAAACTATTTATAACAGATAATATAATATAGACATTTCAGATTATAATCTTACTCAATATTATTTATATTTAATGCAAGCCAAAGCCGTTTAGTAAACGTTTCAAGTCTGAAAAAAATTTATCGATTAGAATTGTTATTATTATTATTATTATTATTATTATTATTATTATTATTATTATTATTATTATTATTTGTCTGTGGGGAGGGAGCAAACTCTACGCTATCCAAAACCCCATATAGCTACTCCAAGAAAAACAACAACAAACCGGCTCTAGAACAAAAATCCAGACCCGGATCTAATCCATCTAAGGTTCCAACCAGACATCCTATTCCAACCAAAGGTCCTGAACCTAATTTCCTCACAACCCAGGCAATCAGTCATAAGATGGATGGGTGTTTCCTTCTCTGTCTCACAGACTCTACAAAATGGATCCGGCATGAGCCCCATTATGTAGAGATGTCTCCTTAAACCACAATGTCCAGTAAGAGATCCAACCAGATGCCTGAGAGCGCTCCGTGAAAAACACAGCAACGTCTCACTAATGGCCTTGTCCGGCCCCCGATGAGCATTTTGGACTGCCGAAAACCAACTGAGCTCATCCATGAGGATGAATGCTGTGAAGCTGTCCATGTCTGGAAGCCTGACAGACATGTGCCAGAAGACACGCCAACAGCAGGCTCGGGACCAATGAAAGGAAGAGAGGCGCCTAATTGGCAAACCTATCAACCTCCTCATTCCCAAAAATTCCCATGTAACCTGGCACCCAGACTAGAAGCACATCCTTCAGAGAAG